>JAMPIV010015665.1:0-39348 GCA_024509875.1 Oreohelix idahoensis
CCAGAGTCACAACTCCTGCAGAAGACCGCTTCATACGGCTGTGTCACCTCAGGAATCGACTTGCATCTGCGTCCTCCACAGTCAATGTCAGCAGCTCGTCGAATTTCAGATCAAACGGTCAGGAACCGGCTGCACGACTCTGGTCTTTGGGCTAGAAGACCCTACAGAGGTCCTGTTCTTACGGACTGGCATCGCCAGAACCGACTGCAGTGGGCAAACCAGTCTCCTCAATGGACCGTTGGGAATGACTGGAGACGGGTTTGGTTTAGTGATGAATCATTTTTTGTGCTCCAGCGACACGATAGATGGAGAAGAGTTATGTGGCACAACTCACCACCCAGTTCCTTGCTGACAACAACGTCCAGACCATTCCGTGGCCAGCCATGTCATCAGACATGAACCCCATAGAACACTTATGGGATGAACTCGACAGACGACTCCGCCAGCGAGACGTGGCTCCAACCAATCTCTGACAGTTGTCTCTTGCACTGCGGGAAGAGTGGGCCGCCATCCCACAACAACAGATCCAACGGCTAATCGGATCCATGTCAAGGAGATGTCGTTCTCTGATAGAGGCCAAAGGAGGCCATATACCTTACTGAAACGGAGGCCTCAGTCGCAAAGAATAAAAGTCCAAACCAAATTTAATGAACATCATTTCATTGTTAAAGTCTGAAAGTTTTTCATGCCAAGATTGAAACATTAATTCCGTAAAATAACATTTTGGTACAAGTTTGAAATTCGGTGTCCATTGCCACTGCAATAATGTTGCGTTTCTTTTTTTTGAACCTCTACACCTCACGGTAGAAGGGAAACGACTAAGTAAGTAAGTTCTTTTTTTGAACAGTATATAAGCTCCTTAAAATGTTGCATCCATTTCCTCATTTGCTCTATTATATTGCAAAACCATTTTTCATTCTTGTACTGGATAAAGCACTTTTATTGCTTATATTTCCGGGTTAGCTTCTTTGTACTGTTGTAAGCCTTTCATATTTCCTTTGGCTGCAGCTTCCAATGCTTCTCTTGTCAAGTTGTCTCGGCGGATATCTATGAAAACTATGCAGCAGAATGCTCCAGTCTACCCAGCTGTAAATGAGAACCTGACTCTGCTCTTGAGATGGGGAAGGAAACGGCAATGAAAATGAGAACTGGTCACCCCACTTCATGAAGATGAGACCAAAAATATAGTGAAGTCTCTAACACTTGATTCTCCTGAGGCAGTATCTGCTTTGGGACTACTTTTACCATTTTAAACACGTCTTACCAGCAAATATCTGAAGATTATCATTTCTAATCATGGTGAACAAGCTTCACTTTCATTTGGTTTTCAGGACTATCTTCATTACACACGGACAACTCCATCAGTGCTCTGTAGAAACTAGAAGTTTGAACACTGCCATGTCTAAGAATTACAGACACGAAATAGTGGTATAATCATCATCATCCTCGTCTCATTTTTGTGTCCTGCTTACGGGGCACGGATCCAACACTGCAGAAAGCACACCCCCCCCCTCCCCCGAGGAAAGGGGACATCTAGGCATATGATCTTGCAGTTGTAGTTTCTGTATAAATTCATTTTATAAGATGAGGCTGCCAGTCCCACGTGCAACCTCATATTAGTCACCTCTTATGACATGTCAGAGGAGTCAGTGGTCCTACTATTTCTTTATTTCCTCAGAGACCCTTAGGAACTGCACAGGTACATACAAATGGTACATAATATCTATGTATTAGCTAGTCTATGTATTAGCTAGTCTATGTATTAGCTATAGCACATTACTCATCAGTGAGAGGTCTACTATTCAAAGACAGAAGCAGGAATTTACCTCTTGCAAGCCAGGTGGTGCTGTAGTCAGGAGTTTGTTCAGCTCTTTGCTCATGGCTGACTGTGCATCTTTGCGCATGGCATCTCTGAACTCTATGTCACTCGGGGTCCGTCGGTGACCCTTCGATAAGCTAGTCTAAGAAATATGAAAATAACACTCAATTAAACTGAATAATAATAATAATGAAAATATCACTATCATCATCTATGACATCATCGCTGTCATTGTCATCATCACGGTTGGGGAGTTGGCCAAAAAATATTGTCCGACTCCTGAAATTTTAGAAGTTCAACTCTGACTCCCAACTACGACTACAGTTTTTCCACTAGACATGTCATAAAATTCAGAGTCGGAGTTCTGACATTTTTTACTGACTGCACGAAAAAATAACCGACTCCATGGTCCTGGCCACCACTGTCATCATCATTAGTTCCCTTGCCTTTTCCCTCCACATAGAAATCAGAGCCACTATGAAGCCTGTGTTAAAGGATCCCGTTACACGCCCATTGAGGCATATTGGGAATATGGTGTTAGGTCCATATTTTCTTGACCATCGGCACACTAGGCAGCCGTTTGCGGTCTACAAAATCCCACCTCAGCATGGACCACCGAGCTAGGAAGCCAGTGCCCTGTGTTAAAGCAAGCACATTCTCTTGCAAAGGTGATTTCTGCAGCAAATTTCATTTTATATGATGAGATTACCATCAACTAAATTGAATACACTTAATTAAAATGTCATGAACAACATCAGTTCCACATTAGTCAGTAAAGAGAAGCTATGCCACAAAGTTCTGACTGTTTCATCACTGCCGCGTGTATATCTATGTACACACAAAAACGAGGATGACAAAGAGAGAAGATCAAGTACAGACTTCTTCTTCTTCGTTCATCCTAAAAAGGACATTGGTTGTGTTGTGTCCGTTTACAGCGAAGCTGCGATATTTGCGACTTTCGGCCGACACATCCGATATCTGTTAATATGATACAAATATTTGAGCTTAAAACAATATGAAATGTTATCAAAACTTCAAACAATAAAACTAAGCCTTGTCAGAAATGAAAAAAAAAAGTCAAGAAGCACTTTATAAAATTACTCACAAATGCAACCAACACACAGAATAATTTACTTATTAGCTCCTGTGTCATGATTCAAATGTCCAGTATTTATGTTAGACTTTTTTTTGGGGGGGGGGGAGAAGCGAGTAATATACTGTCAAGCTAATTATGAGTTTTTAAGATTAAAACTTTCTGACTTTATTTTTCTCTCTTTTACATGTAGTGTTTGTGTGTTCTTTTCCATTGTGAGATTCCACCGTAACTATTTTCTTTCATCTTTTTTGTCTACTCCGAGACCTAATTATCCATAATTTTTTTTCTAAAATTTTATTTAATCACAATACATGTTTGAATGTTTATTTCATTACTGCTTTGTTCATTACTTAATTATTTGTTTATATATTTTCATTTTATCGGATATGGGGCAGCGGCCCTCTGCACCGACATTAATTGTTCAGTTCTGCTAGAATTGGCAGTGGTGCACCACTTCACATACCTGGGGTCTACCATCAATGACAAACTCTCACTGGATACAGAAATTGACAGCCGCATAGGCAAAGCTGCAGCTACCTTTTCCCGCCTCACATCGCGTGTTTGGGGAAACTCCAAACTCACAACGAAGACCAAAGCTGCAGTATATAACGCCTGCATCAACAGCACACTCCTATATGGCAGCGAGACCTGGACAACCTTTGCTAAGCAAGAAAGAAGGCTCGATACCTTCCATTTACGGTGTCTACGCCACATCCTCGGCATCCCGTGGAAAGATAAAGTGACAAATGTCGAGGTGTTGTCACATGCTGGTCTTCAAAGCATGCATACACTGCTTAAGCAGCGCAGACTACGCTGGCTTGGCCATGTCCGCCGCATGGAAGATGGTCGCATCCCAAAGGATATCTTCTACGGACAATTAGCAGATGGCAAGAGAACAGTTGGGTGACCACAGCTGAGGTTCACAGATGTGTGCAAGAGAGATATGAGGGCGCTAGACTTGGATCCAGCAACATGGGAGGATGAAGCTGCTGATCGCACTAAGTGGCGATGCTATTTACGGCGCCACCTCAGGGTGGGCGAAAAGAGGCTCACACAACAAGCAGAAGAGAGGATAAAACGTCGAAAGGAGCACCAGGAAAATAAGCAGCTGAGGGCTGTCACCTCAGGGGCGCATTCCATTAGTCAGTTAAGACTGAAGGGGCCATTATACTAGAGTTAAATCTCCGAATCTCGATGCAATTTTTAATGAAAAACAAATGAGGAAAAGAAATAATATGTTTTAAATATTATTTATAAGGGAAATATCCTGTTCTGCTAAGACATATAATATTTACAGCTTTATATATATGAAAATGAAGTATTTCACATAAACTGTACATAACTCGCCAGGCTCTCGAAGATTGACTACGGAATTAACTATGAACTAGCAATAACCCGTCAAGATTAACAGGTTTTTAACTGCAGCTATCTAATCATTTTGATCCATAATAATAAGTCTGCATTAATATAAATTAAAATTGTGTCTTGAAGAAACAATCAAAAACACATTTTAAGGTTATTTTTAAGAAAATGATGAGAAATCCGTTTCCCGAATGAAACTGGACAGAAGAGTATCTTGATTGTCTGTTGATTTAATCTGCATCTCCGCACATTCATGTCTCCAATTCACGAACTGTTTATTGAGTGCGTTGTTGGTTTCTTTCCATAATCAAACTGTTCATGCACACCATCATTTGCGCACTTTGCTATTTTCACGAGAGTACATATAAGGTGAAACAATACAATTATTGTCTAACGTTCAACCACAGTTAGCTGTGCTTGAAAGTTAATGCACTCTCTCGAAAATAGAAAAAAGTGCGCAGATGACGGTGTGTAAAGTGTGACAGACCGACCGACCAAAGTACATTACGGCGGGAATTATGGTATTGGATTAGATGTCTTATATTTCATCGGTGTAAAATAACTCTCCCTGTGACTTCAGGGGAGATCACCGTAATTTCTTTTTGAAGAAAATAGCTCATTTGGAAAACAGGCATGATGCCATGGTCGGGCGGGTATCGGCAATTTAACATATCTGGAATTAGAGACACTATACATCCTAATTATAACCCATGTGAGGTTGAACGGGATGTTTTTCTTCATAAATGAATTAATTTTTTTTAAACAAAGAGAGAGGCAACTTTAATTTACAGTAATCCATTTGCAATAATTGATCAGGAGGCATGATACCACAGTCGTATATCCGCAACTGAACATAGTATCTGGAATTAGAGGCACTGCATATATATCTCAGTTGTAACCCATCTGAGGCTGGGCAGGATATATTTCTCACTAATAAATAACGAGTGAGAAAATAGAGATAGATAGATAGATAGATAGATAGATAGATAGATAGATAGATAGATAGATAGATAGATAGATAGATAGATAGATAGATAGATAGATAGATAAATAGACAGACAGACAGATAGATAGATAGAAAAGAGAGAGAGAGAGTGAGTGAGTGAGTGTGTGTGTGAGTGAGTGAGTGAGTGAGTGAGTGAGTGAGTGAGTGAGTGAGTGAGTGAGTGAGTGAGTGAGTGAGTGAGTGAGTGAGTGTAACCATTAGTCAATCGAGATATTTTTCTTCATACACAAAATTAAAATAATAAAAAGTGAGAGAAAGTGGGGGAGAAAAAAAAGACAAGGTGGACATCCTTCACAAAATACTAGTCAACATTACCCACTTCTAACAGCGCCTTGTACATCTGAATAACAGCAGCCATTATATGTAATCCTGCTCTTGTCTCCAACTCACAAAGTTGCCCCTCCACATAGGCAGGTATCCTCACGCAGGTAAAAAAAAAAACCACCGGCAGATGTGACCAAGCCAGGTTTAGTAGGCCATACATATACTCTTACGAAAACCATCTGGTAATCTCTGTTACAATGTATAAACATCAGGTCTATTTTAAAAAGGAAAAAAAAGCGGTATTAAACCCCCCGCCTTTTCGTTTTACATCAAGCTAAGCACAGCTTGTTTTATGTTTAATTGATTAGTATGTATAGATTGGGGGACAGGAGAGGTACGGCAATTCGTGCCATCGGGGTAAAGGAAATATCCGTAGGTCTTAACCAGGGTCGGCCTTTACTATTCCAAGGCCCGATTTGAACCACTGTGGGAGGGCCCTCTGGACTTAAGATTATATTTTTGTTGTAACATGTTTTACGTCCAGGAATAGCAAATAAATTTTGTTTTATTTTTAACACAGTGTAATAACATATATTCTTGATATCTAATTAAAAATAATCTTCGTTCTTTTTTTCTTTTTCAAAGATGGAAGCTGTGAACGTGGGACCCCGATTATGTCAAATAGGTTATAAATCGGCATACGGCCGGCCCTAGTCTTAACTATTGTTTTAAAAAAATATTGCGCGCCCTTACATCAGTGGTTAGTGCATTGGCTTCCTAGCTCGGTGGTTCATGGTTCGATCCCCAGTTGAGGTGGGATTTTTTTAGACCGCAAACGGCTCCAGGGTCGACCCAGCCGCATGAATTGGGTACCAGAAAACCTCTGGGAAAGTTAAGGCGGCCAGCGTGATGCTGACCACATCACCCCTAGTGTGCCGGTGGTCAAGAAAATAAGGGCCTAACATCGTATTCCCAGAATGCCTCAATAGGCGTGTAACGGGATCCTTTTTTTTGTTTACATCTTGCGCCCCCGTGTTAATCCCTGAGGAGATAAAGGATGAATATCACTACTGCAGCCTCAAGCATGCCGTAAGAGGCTACTAATGTGAGGTTGGGCATGGAGGGGACTCGCAATCTCATCATGTAAAACAGACTGCTACAGACACCACAGCAGCACGAGCACATGAATGTTTTGGTACAGGCTTCCAGCAAGCGAGCCGGCTACCCTGCAGCCCCATGCAAAGCATAAGAAGGAAATTAAAGATAACTGGAATAACACATCTTGAAAAGTGCGTGACAAAATAACATAGGTTACAATAGCGAAGGGAGCCGCGGTAACATAGTGGGTGGTGCACTGGCTTCCTAGCTCAGTGGTCCATGGTTCGATCCCCAGATGAGGAGGGATTTTTTTTTTTTGGCCGTAAGCGGCTCCTGGGTCGACCCAGCCCCAATTGGGTACCAGAGCAACTTCTGGGAAGGTTAAGGCGGCTGGCGTGTTGCGGACCACATCACCCCTAGTGTGCTGATGGTCAAGAAAATATGGGCCTAACACCATATTCCCAATATGCCTCAATAGGCGTGTAACGGGATCCTACGATAACGAACATAACTTCTGTACGTAGACAACTGTAGAATCTCAACCACGTTTACCACGCCAATAGAAGTTGCGGACGGCAGAGTTTTAGAGTCAGAGTCGGAGTTTTAGATAACACATCTTTAAAAAAAAAAAAAAATTTAGTGACAAAATAACAAAGGTCATAGTAATGAACATAACTTCTGTGTGTAGAGAACTGATGAATCTCAACCAGGTTTGCCATGCCAACAGATGCTGCGGACGACAGGGTTTCAACCAGGGTTGTGGAGTCGGGAGTCGGAGTTTTAGATGACACATCTTAAAAAAATGAGTGGCAAAATAACAAAGGTCATAATAATCAACATAACTTCTGTATGTAGACACCCGTCGAAGCTCAACCAGGTTTACCATGCCAAGAGAAGTTGCGGATGACTGGCTTTTAACCAGGGTTGTGGAGTCGGAGTTTTAGATAATACATCTTTAAAAAATGCCTGACAAAATAACAAAGGACACAATAATGAATATAATTTTGGGACCGATGACGCAGCTAGAGAGATGGATGCAGTAAGCGACTCATAGCTTGACTGCTTGCGTCAGCGAACCAGAGCTGACTGTCGTAGATTTATAAAGATAGGTCAGAAGATAATTATGGTCCCGTCTGAGCAGAGTTGGTGGTAAATAAGTGAGGTTAAAGGTATAAGAAATAGCTTTCACGAGTGAATAGTTTAAGGGTAGAATCTGTCTCTGGATTGAGAAGATACTCTAGTCCAGCCTATCTTTACGACTGCAATTTATTATCAGACAATCCTATTCTCCATACATGTAACATATGTTTAACCACTCACACAAATATGTGACTACAAGACACACAACCGTGAAAAACTATGGTTATTGGGTATGGGTCTGACCGACACACAAAGTTTAGTTAGTTTGTTTATTATCATTTAAACTTCACAACATCGAATATCAAAGACTCAAATACATCAAAATTACGTATAGAAAATTAACAGAATGCCTATGCCTCCCCCTCGGTGAGATGATGAGAACCCAACCAAGTTAATAACCCCAAAGGTAAAAAAGGTTAGCAATAGGTTACAGTATATAGATAGTAAAGTGAGCAAAATTCCTAATACGTGCTGTCCCGTAAAGTAAACAATTGTTAAAGCCAAATAAGATAGTTTGGTACAAGCTACATTAACAAGAAAAATATTCAATCTCTCTCCCTCTCATGCGTGGCCACGTTCTCTCTTTCTTTACCTAATCTGGTGTCATTTCCAGTCATGTATAATTATCCTGGATATAGTTATCGATATTGGAAATGTCAGGTTTCAGTGGCAAACTTGGCCCCAGTCCAGCCTTAACAGTAACTTTATAAAGGTGGACGCCAAGTTTGGTGAGGTAATCCTGGATCGATATTGTCACCTTGACTAGTTAATGCTAGAAAAATCAAGATAAGTGTTCACCACAAGGAATGGAAAACGAATACTTCTGGTATTTGGACACAGCTAGTTGCTACAAATTGTTACTGATGTTGGTGTGCGATTGATTAGATAGATCTACCGGCTAACTCTGGTGGGTGCCGATTCTGAAATAGCGTGATTCGTCTGGATAAATATTCTCTTGGAATAAAACGACTATCAGAAGTCGGGAGAACAGTTATTGTTATTTCACCACAATGGGCTGATAAAATGCAAGAAAATATATCTGGGTATTTGGTCAGTCCCCGTTAAAATTTTACTTATTACAATGTTCGTTCGTCTCTGTGGCCCGTCCTGTTCACAACTGAAACTTCAGCCAACAGAAGACAACTTTACTTCCACTCAGTAAAAAGTCGAGATACGGCCCAAGATATGGCCAAGCACAAAAAAAAAAAAAAAAAAAAAAAACGCTGGTCGCCGTTGAACAAGTTGCCTAAAGGATATAGGAACATTATAAAACACTTACTGCCAATAATATCTATATATATATATACAGTACTTTGCAAAAAAAATGGCAGTCATATTGCTCAACTAAATATGCTGAAATTTAATTAAATATGCATGTTCTGCCCCAAATTTACACTCCACTTAAGTGAGCAAACACTACCAAACGTAAAAAAAAATTAGCGTAGAGTACAGTCCCTTGATAATAGAGCAGACGACAATTTATAATGCTAGTGGCAGAAAATGGATACAAAGACAAAGTGTATGTTAATTTCACAGCTTTAGAATGAAGGAAATCAAACATGTTCCAACATTTCTAAAACCTTGAACATTCCTGAGCGCACTGTCTACAGAGTTGTGAGTAAATTAAAAGCAGGTAATGGAATCGAGCGAAAAGAAGGTAGTGGGAGGCCAAGAATTTTGAACACAAAGGACTATCGGCGTCTCGCCCAAATCGTTCGGGCTGGGCCAATGAAGAGTGTAGAAAACATACGGCAGCGCATGATCGAGTTGGGAAGCTCAGAGGTATCTAATGCTACTGTCAACCGGGAGCTACACAGGATGAATTACACAAAAAAGCGGGTAATTTCGTCACCATTGCTCACAGAGACTCACAAACAGATGCGCTTGAACTGGTGCCACGAAAACAAAAAATTGTCATGGGACAATGTGATTTTTTCAGATGAATGTTCTGTTTGGTCTTATCCTGCTCAAATAAATATTTGGACGAATGACTCTGTAACGCATGTGTACCAGCGACTGAAACATACCCAGAAATTCCATCTTTGGGGAGGGGTGTCAGCAAGAGGTGCCACCCCACTGTGTTTTTTCACAGGAATTCACACGAAAGAAAGGTACATCGACATACTAGAGGGACACCTTCTGCCATTTATGCAGGTCATGTATTCCGATGGGTGAACATTTCAACATGACAATGACCCAAAGCATACAGCTCATACCACCCAAGCATGGCTGCAAGAGAAGAATGTGATAGTGCTGAAGTGGCCCATCAATAGTCCCGATCTAAACCCAATTGAAAACGTTTGGGCACTACTCAAGAATCATTTAAAAAAGAGTGGACTCAGAGACGTTGAACAATTGAAGAAGGTAGTTAAAAAATACTGGGACAGTCTGACTCACAATTACCTACAAACACTTGTGGGAAGTATGCCTCGCCGCATCCAGGCTTGCCTTGCTGGAGAAGGCAACATTATATTATACTGAAACCACTGTTAATAGATAGGGGAGATACCAATCTTCCTCCGGACATACAGTTTTTATTATTATTTGCTTCTATGAGTGTGCTGCGTTGCGAAAATATGACTGCCATTTTTTTGCAAAGTACTATATATATATATATATATATATATATATATATATATATATATATATATATATATATATATATATATATATATATATATATATATACACACACACACACACGAAGGGGGCGAGACATCTCTCATCCTCTCCATCATCCCTGATTAAGTTAAAAAGGCGCACGTTATGTCTAGCCTACCCTGTCTGGTCAGTTATTATTTAATCTTTAACCAATATCGCACTTATATAAATATCGCTTGTCATTACTATCTATTTGTTTCGCCACATGATATTACAGTAGTCACTTATATAATTGCACTTAAATGAATTAGAAGTGAATTGTATTCAGTCAATTATCAGTCTCCTAGTGTATTTATAAGTCAACTAAACCAACTATTTTTGGGTGATAGCGGGTGATTAAATCTACATTACAACTGAAACATCTGGAATCAAAATAGCTATGCATTATTTAATTCGCTAGTCTTAACACCTAGAAAATCCCAGGGAATTATAATGGTAAACTTAACACATCAAATCACTTAAATGCTAATTTAATACCACAATCAGAAATGAAACAATCTCCACGAAATGCTAATAACACACTTTCACAATGGCTCTAGAATAACGAGCTAGATTATCCCAAAAAATATGAGCGACAACTGATAATGGTTGGAGGCAAACGCAGTTTATATAGGATCATCGTATTTTGATCTCAAAAGGCTGTTACTTTTCGCACTTCTCGTGCGTAGCAAAAAATTCAGGAAACTATTTCCCCCGATCAAGGGTCCTCGTTCGCTTTTGCCGGCCGCTGCTAACGACGACAAAGATTAGTCTATGTAGCGGGCTCCGGTATGCGAATTTCCCTGTTTCACGAGATCAAAGAGATAACTTTCCCTGCATGTATCGACATCACAGGATTTGCTCCCCTCGTAGAGAAACTTCAAAAGCTGTTACCTTCCACGTTTTGCACGTGCTATCTGCCAGTTATCATAATATTGACAAATCAGCTCGCGTGAGAAACTCAGGTAAGCAAACGTGATTCGCTCCCCTTAATAAATGACAGTTTGCGGAGTTTGTAAACAAGCTCGCAAGCTCGTTTGGTATCGTCAAGTAGACAAAAAGAGGTGTGGATTAAAGTGTGAGTCTGACAGTCAGAATTTGCGTGGTTTTGCTTTAGCAAATGGTAGGCATTAAATGGGAAAGCAAAAGCTGCCAGATTACGGTATCACTATTTACATTTCCACGTCACACTGACCAAGACCCTACTTTACCTCCAAGTGATGGTCCTGGAAACAGACTGCAGTCTGGCTGAGAGAGTAGGGATCGAAGTGGGAAGGCAAACCCGGTCCCAAAAAATGCCATGCTGATGTCGGATGTGTCGGCCGAAAGGCGCAAATATCGCAGCTTTGCTGTAAACGGACACAACACAACCAACGTCCTTTTCGGGACGAACGAGGAAGAAGAATATAATTTCTGTATGTAGACAACTGTCGAAGCTCAACCACGTTTATCATATCAACAGAAGCTGCGGATGACAAGGATTTTAACCAGGGTTGAGGAGTTGGAGAGTCAGTAGCTTTGTGCAGAGTCGGAGTTTGTAGTCGAAGTCGGTTACAAGCTACCCGACTCCGGTTCCTCTCATAATTTCACTGCGAAAATTCAGATTTCGTGGGATATAAGTTTTATTTCTTAGTCTTATTTTTGGGTGTTAGCAAGCGAATGTGTGTGTGTGTGTCAGAGCGTGGTTGTATACGGCCTTCTGTTAAGGTTAGTGTTTAGGCTGAATCACACTTTACTATACGTTTGCCATTATTTTGGCCAACTTGCGGATCGATAAGTCGCCCAATTCGCTTGATATTGAATTTATTTTTTTAAACAATAAATACAAGTATATATTGCCAACATTCATGAACAGCAATTACGATAAAACCAAATGACCTTTGGGGTTGAAGTACGAGTGCTATATCTTTTTAGTTTGTTACTGTGCGATTATCAAAAATGTGATCATATGTGATTTAACTAATAATAAATGGAATCGGAGTTGGTGTTGTTCTTATTATAAATTACTGGAGAAGTCACGAGTCGAACACTTCTTTCCCACTCCACGGATCTGGAAAGAATGTAACACGACATCGAAAGGATAGACAAAGTAATCCCCCTAAAATAGAGAAGGCTTACGAAGAGAAGCCTGAACATTCAAGAACACTACCTGACAATCACTTTGAACAAATGATTTTCTGAAGAACGGTACGGAAGCTCCTCCCACAAAGTGATTAACGGCAAAACGCAAGTCAGATGTAGAATACCGCCAAAATTATTTGCTTTACGTCCCATAAATGTATAATTATGGCGGATTACAAAAGAATATAAAATACAATACCACGTAACAATGACTTCTGCAAAACAAAAGCAACGCAATAAAGAGTGTTGTGAAGTGCGCGTGGTTTTATCGATTTATTTTTGGTCTTTCGTGTTGATCCCGTTTTACTTGGTTTGTATTACATGTTTTCAGTAACATACAACTTTATGCTAAGTATTACTATAATATAATTTTCTTAGTGAGTCACGTCAGTCACGAACTATTTCCCACCAAAGTTGCAGGCTGCAAATTACGTAAAAGTCGTGCGCTTTTGACCGTTGCATTAAATTGCAAGGCGCTTGAAACAGCGCGCATTTCTTGCTAATATTCTCAGGAATTCTCAAAGTAAACGGAACAGTTTTAAAACAAGTCAGTAGATTCAAATACTTGGGCATGTTAATAACATCGGATTGATGATCACTCAGAGGTGAAGAGTAGGCTAGCCCAGGCGAAAGCAGCATTCTGTAAAATTAAAAGTATTTTATGCAACAATTATTTGACAATGGAAGTAAGAAAGATAGTTCTTCACTATTAAATAGACCCAATCCTGAAATATGGAAGTGAGTCATCGACAACTAGCAAGCAAGTAGGAAAAGCACTGGAGGCCAGAGATGCTTAAAAACTTGCAGAGATTATCTTACTTTTGTGATAGAAAGCATCCTCGTACCACATCATGGGGCTGAGAATAAATTTTTTGAAAAGGGTACAATCTTTTATGGGCACCCTGTATTTTCCAGATTAATGACCACAGCAGAGTTAGTGCCGTCATCCGGGCTAGCAGCAGAAAGATCACAACAAAACTATTTCCCGCCATATTTTCGCGGGTATGCTGCTTGTTTTATATATAACGGTGGTGATGGATGGGACACACACCGAGGACACCTCTGGATATCATTACAAGGCAATCTTTGTTCTTGAATCCGCAGGATAAGAGAGGGAGAGATAGAAAGGGAAAAAAAACCCACATTAAGACAGCTGGATAAAGAAATGAAGGGGGGAAAGGTAAGGACCTTGATCGGATGGCACAGGACTATCTGTTGAAAACCTATGCATCTGGGGCAGCTGAATGGTAATGATGATGATGATTCCACTGTACCTGATCCCCTAGCTGGAAAACTGCACCTCGTATTCATGTGCGATTACAATGGTGGTTTCTGCAGCACTGTTGTACATGATGAGGTATCAGGCCCATTGGCGGATCCAAAAGCGGTGGCGACAGGGCGGTCGCCCCTCCCCCTTGGGACTTTGAAAACCTTTACTTCACATCAACCGCTTCAGTATTTTTTTCCCCTCGCTTGGTAATTAAATGTAAGCAATAGTTAGGTCGGATGACGGACGAATTAAAACACTTCTGATACTGGAAAATGGTAAGTACCCTAAAGGTTTTGAACGTAGTTAGCAAGTAATTCTATGTGACGGGACAATGCAAAATAATAAAGGGAAAAGTCATACAACAATGAGACAAAAGACGGCACCAGACTGGCGACACAAGGGGACTTCACTACAGCCGCAAGGACAGAGGACTTTGTGACAAGAGCCGGATAATTTATGTATCGGGCGGTCAATCCCAAATAAAAAAAATGTTATGATATAATATAAAATATGTATGAATTTTTATCGCATTTTGTCTCTTTGTAGTTGTACCTTACTTTCATGTAATTATGTTATAAACAATTATAGTCTTTTTTAAAATAATAAAAATGAATATTTTTGAGTTACTGTCACGGAATTTGAGGTTCGATCCCTTCTCCACTACGGCAGAACTTATTTTCAATTGAAGTGAGGACTGATTACGAGAAATTTCCGGGTCGACACATTTCTTTCTGATCTTATCAAGCAGATATCTGATATTGTCAAATCATTTGACACTCCTTTTTGGTGGTAATTCATCACGTTTGCTTGGCGCTTCACAGCTTTGCGGAGATTAGCGCAGGTAAAACCCATATGGGCCTGGTCAGTTTTCGCCTATTTTTTTTTTTTGCTCGGGCCGTGCCAGGCGATAAAATTACTCGCCCGTAGACGGATTTTGTGTGCACAAGCGACGGATAAAGACATTACTTGTCTGTGCGACACATTTTGGACAGATTGTCATATATGGGAGAGGTGACCTCTGCATTACGCGCGGAATTTTTCCTACGTGGAAATATTTGAATTACCTCACCAAAACACGCATGTTTGACACCATTGGAGCCCTGCGTAGCATCGTAATAAACAAATGTGGGGGATGACAGGGCCATATAACCTGACAAGTTTGCAGTCTAGTTCACTGTGAGAATCGCTTGCCAAGACGACAACCAGACTGCCAGAAGTTAGAATCAGAATTCCATTTATCAGACCGGACATTGTTGGAGCATTTTGAAGGACTTAAACAGCCCAGGAGAACTCTCATTTTAATAAGGAAAATCGGGATCTAAAGAAACTGAAAACACAGAGAAAGTGGGAACTTGCTGTTAAAATAACGACCCCTGCGAACACGTGTAAGAGGCCTATTCAAGGGCCTTTATTTCTCTGAGCAAACAGTCTGTGAGCCAAGATTGGCGTAAGTTGCGCATTTTACATTCTATATTTTTCATTACTAACATGTGAATTAATATGTATATACTGCAATGTGAATATTAATATGTGAAAATTGCTAGTGGATGTCCAAGTCCTTTCAGGCTGGCAATCTCAGCATATAGAATGATGATATCATGAAACACCACTTCAAGGGCTGATGACTGCTTTATTGCTAGTTTCTTAAAGATAACTAAAAAGCATAGGTAGTCCCAAGTTCCATATGAAGCAGGGAGGAAAAGATGAAAGAAATGATGTACATTCTAATTATAATATTTACATTTACAAACCAGTGTAAATGTCTATGAACACATATTCACTTTAAAAATAATGAAAGTTTTCAAGCTTTTCAACCAGGGTAGACGTAAATGAAAACATATTCTATCTAAATTATTAATCTTTTCATTTGAATGTAAAGTAAATATAAAGCTATTCAATTTAAATGTAAAGAAAGTTTTCTCTCGAGGGATTAAGCTTAATTCTCATCGAGGGTAAATTCTGAGGTAGATGGGATGGTGGAATAGGAAGAAGGGGACACATAACTATGTGTCGGGAAACTCAATACTGAGAGGGTTTTTGTTTCTATTCTTTTACCATACTAGTTGGTGGTACCAGTTGAGGGTACTATCTCTGGAACAAGAAGGGTACAAGTGGCCTGTAGTCCAGGCTAGATACCATCATCAGACGGGGCTTAAAGACGAGGGACCAACTTCGTAGACACTCCCTGACACTTCTGGGAACGTGCTGCGCCTACAACATTGACCAGTGATGAGCGGACAACATTGACCAGTGACGATCCAGTCTACCAAGAACTAAACCATCAGAAGGAGCAGAACCGTCACTGACAGCTAAGCAACACATAAAAGCTTCCAAGTGACCTCCTTTACAAACTACCAGTACATCATACAGTGATGATAATTTTCTGATAAATAAGTATTCATTTTTTTTAAAACCTTGTTAAAACCTAAATGATTATTAAATCTGTTATTTGTAAATATACAAATTTAACGTCGATTTAGTCATGTTGAATGTACTGCATGTTTGTCAATTTACTAAATACACTCTAAACGGAGCTATACAATTATAAGAAGAATTCCACTGAGTAAATCAGGGTAGGGGGCTTAAGCGAGCTGAAATTAATAATTGCTTAATTCTTCATAAAAGGCGGCGGATCAGATATAAGTTAACAAATGCCCTGCCCAACGCAGCATTGTGCTTGACTTCTGATATATCTTATGAAAACTCCCTTTAGAAGCATAATTATCCTGCTATCTACAACTCTGCCAAGAGTAATCTTGTGCGAAGGTAGACACCTTTGAAGACCCATATTAAATACTCTTGAGTTTTGGCCACTGTTGGACCACTACTGCAAAGCAGGGGAGGCAATTCCGTGACAGTTACTGTATAATAAAACTATCAAGTTGTCACATTTGTCAAAATTCGCTATTTTGTTTTTTAATTGTCTAAAAATATATATGTAAATAAGGAAAGGAATTGGGGGTGAACCTATCCCCGTGGACAATTCCTAGATCCGCCAGTGTATCAGCCCCATGCACAACCTCATATTGGCCGCCTTTTACGACATGCCCCCGGGGGGGGGGGGAACCAGTAGGCTTAATCATTCTTTGTCCCCAAAGAGACCCCCACCGTGATCTTCATACAGGAGTTAATAACGTACACATTTTCAAGTACATCGATCAGACGACCAGATAATGGTGTAGCGCATTTGACAATCGGGGGAGGAGGAGGGAGGCAGAACAGACTTACTATCAGCCATTATGAGAACATAAATGTTACAGGAGTTTGCTGGATGGCGAAGACAAAAGTGCCTGCAGTGAACTGAAGTTAACTTGTAACATTCAAATTACAATGTAACATGGTAAAGGTAGTCCCATCGCAGAGACTGTCGTAAGGGCGTGAAGCGTTAGAGACTTCGCCATACTAGGCCCAGCTTCGAAAGGTTGGGTGGGGGGTGTGTGACCAGTTCCCTTCCTCTCTGCCTTTTCCTTCCCTAACTCAAGAAGCAGAGTCAGGTACCCATTTACATCTGGGTGGACGGGAGCGTGACGATATTGCGACTCGAACCCGCCCGGCACCTGTGCCACGAGAGACCCAGCGCTCTAGCCTCTATGTCAATCGGACGCTCCATTATTACAATTATTCCGTTAAAAAAAACTGTGTGGTTACCGGGGGGGGGGGGGGGGGGGGGGGGGGGGGAGAGAGAAGGGAAGAGAAGGATCAAGCCAAGAAAGAATATGCCTACTGCTACCTCATGTAAAAGGCGACTAATTTTGTGTATGGGTGGGGAGCGCTGGCAACCGTATCACGTAAAACAACTTATTACAGACACCACCGCTACAACCGCGCATGTGAGTGCGTGGTGCAGGCTTCCTGCAAGGGGATCGGCCAACAGTGGTGGCTCCATACTCTATAAGGAGCGCGAAGCAATGATGATGATGATATACATTTGAACTACTATCCTTGTGATCTAGGAAGTAATCCACTTTCTTTGGACATGTTATGAGTAGACGAAGGCCTTGTGGCCGCAACGTTGGCTATTTTCTTTGTCTTTTGTCCTCGTAAGGCGGAATCACCTTTTTTTCGATTTTTTTTTTTTTCATACCCATCCTATGAGAAGACAACAGCTGGAATATTATGTAACAATAGGGAAGACTGAAGGAAAAAGAGAGAGAGGAAGACAAAGATGGAAAATACTCGACAGTTTAACATCACGGCATGGGGTAAAAAGTCAACAAACAGAATTGATAAACAGTACTGTAGACAAGAAGTTGTGGAGAGGGCATGATCGCCTACGCCACCAGGCATGGGACTTGAAGAAGACGACCTGCGGTTTACACCCACTTGACAGCCACGCATGTGAACGTCTCAAAATTAAGTACAAACAAAATGTAAAGAATCGATATTTTCACACACAGACAAGTAGTTTAACGGCTTTCTCGACAATAGCCTGATATTTGTATCGCGTACTCAAAGCAGGGTGCATGCACACCACACAAGCTACTGACTGCGTTAGGTCTAAAACACAGCGGCTAGATCGCGGGGTCTCTCGCGGCAAAGGGTGCCGGCTTCGAATCACGGTATTCTCACGCTCCATTCTTACTTACTTACTTACTTAGTCGTTCCCCTTCTACCGTGAGGTGTAGAGGTTTGGAAGAGAGAGCGCCAGACCATTCTATCAGCTGTCTTCTTCCTGGCCTGGTTCCATTCTAGTCCTCGGTCCTTCAAAGATTGTCTAATGTTGTCCTCCCAGCGAACTCTGGGTCGTCCTGGAGGTCTGGATCCCTGGCTCTTTGTTTCCCATGCTTGTCGTGGTAGCCGATCTTCTCCCATTCTGCAGACATGGCCAAACCATCTTAGTTGGGACTGTTCTATTTGGGTCTGCAGCGGATGGGATTTCAGGCCTTGACGTATCGTCTGGTTGCGGACCATGTCTCTTCTTGTTACTTCAACCACTTTCCTCAGATACCTCATTTCTGAGGTTTGGATCTGGCTTTTGTGGGTTGTAGTCATTGCCCACGACTCGCATCCATATGTCAAAACTGGGACATAGGTGGAGCGGTATACAGCCATCTTCGTTTTCTTACCAACCTCTTTCTTGCTGAGGAATCCACGATTTATGGCCTGAAAAAGTCTCCCAGGCCGCTGCTTTTCGAGTGGCCAACTCTTCTTTGATGCCTCCCTTTCGGTCTATAATAGCTCCGAGATATTTAAAGTGGTCGACCTGCTCCAGGACCTGTTCTCCCAACTTAATCTGATGTTTTCTTTCTTCTCGTGATATCACCATGGATTTTGTTTTAGAGCTGCTTATGACCATCCCTCTCTTCTCCAGCTCTTCCTTCCAGACTTGCAGGTTGGATTGGAGATGTGCCTCTGATTTAGCAATCAGGGCAACATCATCAGCAAATGCCAGCTCCGAAATATAGACCTGTCTCATCTTCCAGTACCCCACTGAATACTTTCTTGTTCTCTCCTTACATGCCTTGATGACATCGTCCATGAGGAGTATGAAAAGATAAGGTGACAGGATATCACCTTGTCTTACACCAGTGGTGGTCCTGAACTCTTCTGACTTATGGTTTGCTGTCCTCACATAATTTCTGCAAGACTTGTAGAAGCTCTGTATAGCATGAATCAGAGGTGCTGGAATATTCTTCCTTGCCAAACAGTCCCAAAGTTTGCTCCAGGGGACTCTGTCAAACGCCTTTTCCAGATCTATGAAACAAAGATGGATCTCACTCTTATACTCAAGGGCCTTTTCACTCAACTGTCTGAGTGTGAAGATTAGGTCTTGAGTACTTCGGTTTGCTCGGAATCCGCACTGGACCTCATCCAATTGTGGCTCAGCTAGGTGTCGGAGTCTCTGCTCTAGGATTCTAGAGTAGATTTTACCAGGGACACTGAGAAGGGATATGCCTCTATGGTTTCCACATTGTCGATTGTCACCCTTTTTGAAAATTGGTGTTATGATGGCAATCTCCCAATCCTTTGGTATGGTCTTGTTGCACCATGCTGCCTGTAGGACCTTTAAGAGTAATAGGTCGCCTGATGCTCCCATGTACTTAACCATTTCTGGTGTTATACCATCATGCCCTGCTGCTTTGCCCATCTTGATTTTCTCTAGTGCTGCCCTCAGTTCTTCCATCTTTATGTCATCTTCACCATCATTGGTTTTCTCTTCTGTGCTAGTGGTTATCATTTCTGTTGCTTCACCATGCTCACCATCCAGGAGTTCTGAGAAATATTCTTTCCATCTTTCCATTACTTCCTTCGGGGCAGTAAGCAATTTGCCTTGCTTGTCCTTTATAAATTTGAGAGGGCATTGTTTTTCCTTCCTCATGTTCTTTAGGGTCTTATAGAACAATTTCTGGTTTTCTTGTGCATCTTTTTCTAGCTTTTCTCCAAATTCTTCCCAGGACTTCTGTTTTGCTGCTAGCACTTTGTTCTTTGCTTCTGTTCTGAGTATCACATATTCTCTATATTTTTCCATTTGTCCTGTTGTGTTTTTTAGCTCCTAAGTATTGTTTCCATGCCATTTTCTTCTCTCTTATTTTCTCTTTGACTTCCTCTGTCCACCAAGGTGTCCTCTTTCTCTGGTTCCCAAGTCGGACTTCACCGCATGCTTCTGCAGCAGCTGTCTTTATGATATCCTTGAATTTATTCCAGAGGGTTTCCAAGTCATCAGGTCGTTCTTCTGTGTTGCTCACTGCTGTAGCAATAAGCCCCTGATATCTGGTCTTAATTTCTGGCTCTCTGATAAGAATAGAACTGGTGTAAGGGACGTAAACTGGAGTATGTTAGTAGTTGAAATAGATTTTGAGTTATAGCACTTAGTTGCTTGTTAGCTATCGAATTATTTAGAGAGTATCTCGTGATAGTTTCGAGAGACAGATTACAGACAGCGTGAAAAGCGCTGATATATTTATTCTGTATTGTTTTGAGTTGGGTGAGAGAAGCTCGCTGCTAGCCCGCAATTGTTTGTGTTGTGTGAACAGTGAGAAAGTCTCGTGACTGCTTTTCAGCGGGACGAGTGTGTTATCTAGAGTGTGTTCCGGGCGTTCGATGGAGTAGTCGAGCCTGTGTTTTTTGGGAAGTGTAAAATGCCTGTACAGTGCTGAATTTAAAATGTCGACGGATTTTTCGCTGTGGGTACAGCGTAGTATGAAACTGCAGCTTGAATTATTGTGGAAGTGTTTATAACTGCAGTGTGCAATCTTTAAAGGCCATTAGTTCCTGTGTGAGGAGTATTTATAATAAGAGTACTTTAGGCCATGAATCATGATAGCTGCTGAGTGCAGGATTCTTTATAATAAGAGTACTTTAGGCCATGAATCATGATAACTGCTGAGTGCAGGATTCTTTATGGTGCTAAGTTTAATAAGAGTACTTTAGGCCATGAATCATGATAACTGCTGAGTGCAGGAATCATGATAACTGCTGAGTGCAGGATTCTTTATAGTGCTAAGTTTAATAAAAGTACTTTAGGCCATGAATCATGATCACTGCTGAGTGCAGGATTCTTTATAGTGATGAGGTTAATAAGAGTACTTTAGGCCATGAATCATGATAACTGCTGAGTGCAGGATTCTTTATAACGCTGAGTTTAATATGAGTACTCTAGGCCATGTATTCTGATATCATTGTAGCTGCCAAGTGCGCAGTCCTTATGTGGTAATTTATATCTTGTGTTGTGCTGTGAACGGTATTCTATGTGTATTTCATATGAATGTGTTGTGACGTGAATAAACCCATATGAAATGTCACCAGTCGTTTACAACCTTTCATGACTCGTGTGGATACACTTGTGGCATGAACGACTAAACCAACACACGCACTTAATATTACAGAGGTGACAGGGAACTTAACACGTATACAGAAATAGCTCCGGAGTGGGCGTGGCCTATTTATATCGAGAACCTGTTCATCGCATACCCGTAGACTTGAACACACATATCTTTACGGAGGTACAACAGTGAAGAACTCATGAAAAATAAACCTATATTTGCAACACTCTCTCAGCTTGTAGGTCCTAATGCTCATTTCTCCTGCTCGTTTACTTGGTTTCTTGCGTGATGTTGGGCAGTTCCTAGGCTGAGCAACTCTTTCAGTTGTTCGTTTGATTGTTAGCAGGTAGTGATCACTTCCAATCTCTGGCCCCCTCCAGACTCTTGCATCTCGGACATATCTGAATGAGCTTCTCCGAACAATGGCATAGTCGATCACTGACTTCTCATTCTTGGTTGGTTCACATCTAGTGTATGCATGTATGCGCTTATGGGGGAACTTTGTGTTTGTAATGATCAGATTCTGCTCACTGCAGAATCTAAGGAGTCGCTTTCCATTGTCATTGAGAGTATCTTCTCCATATCTTCCAATAACGCCACCCCATCTAGCATGGTCATTTCCAACTCTGGCATTAAAATCTCCGAGCATGATAACTTCATCTAGGCAGTCATCCACTGTCCTTTGAAGCAGCTCGAAGAATTCCTCCTTGACCTCTGCTCTCTCATCCTCATTTGGCCCATACACTATGACCAGGTTGACTATGGTTTCTCCTTCTTTTAGTTTTACAACCATAATGCGCTCCGAGACAAAGTTCCATCCCTTGATACTATCTTTTGGTTTTGGGCCACAATGCAACCCACGCCCCCTTTAGCTCTTTCAGATATGGATACACCACTGTAGAGCAACGTGTTGCCATCGAGATCCATGACTCCTTGTCCTTTTTTCTTTGTTTCCGTTATAGCCAGGATTTCTAGTTTTGCTTTCCTCATCTCTTCCACCAGCTCCTCTTCCTTCCCATTTATACTTCTTGTGTTCCAAGTTCCATAAGTCGTAGTCTGTAGTCCGTTCCAGTTCGTCGCCTTTAGAATCAGTCCGGTTTTCTCTCTTGTATTTCTCGTAATCATAGTTTAAGACAAACAGGTGATTGGCCTGTTGTGCCTTTGCATGGTGGAGGGGCTGCCTCCTTACGGCCTCCATGCAGGCCACCCTCCTCCTTTTTCATCCGGGCTTGGGACCGGCATGGGCGGAGTTACGCTCCATTCTACCCAGCTGTAATTAGGAACTTGACTCTCCTCTTGAGTTAGAAAAGGAAAATGCAGCGGGGAAGGGAACTGGTCCCCCCCCCCTTCTCGATGCCGGAGCTAGTATGGCGAAGTCTCTAACACCTCACTCCCCTACGGCAGTATCTGCTATGGGACTTACCCTTAAATGGTTTAACCACCCTCGCACATCTCATCTTGCTATTTTATTTACAGACGTTTTATGGCAGCTACGACACGTGACAGCCCCCGTGTAGTTCCCGGGGCCCTCTGAGGAGGCGATGACAGAATAGGCTCACTGCTCCCTCAAGCATGCCGTAGGAGGCGACTAATATGAGGTTGTGTATGGAGCTGTCAACCTCATCATCTAAAACAAACAGCTTCAGAAACTACAGCTGCATGAGCACATGCTTGCTTTGACGCAGGATCCCCAGGTGACGCAAGTGGTGGCTCCATAAGGAGCAAAAGGATAAGCAGCAGCAGAAGAAGAAGACGACGAAGAAGAAGAAGAACAAGAAGAACAATAAGGAGCAGAGTGAGAAAGAAACATCAAGCAATATCTGCCAAAGTGCATCATAATGGCAGAATATGTCAGTGAGAAGGAAACATCAAGCAATATCTGTCAAAGTGCATCATAATGGCAGAATATGTCAGTGAGAAGGAAACATCAAGCAATATCTGTCAAAGTGCATCATAATGGCAGAATATGTAAGTGAGAAGGAAACATCAAGCAATATCTGTCAAAGTGCATCATAATGGCAGAATATGTCAGTGAGAAGGAAACATCAAGCAATATCTGTCAAAGTGCATCATAATGGCAGAATATGTAAGTGAGAAGGAAACATCAAGCAATATTTGTCAAAGTGCATCATAATGGCAGAATATGTAAGTGAGAAGGAAACATCAAGCAATATCTGCCAAAGTGCATCATAATGGCAGAATATGTAAGTGAGAAGGAAACATCAAGCAATATCTGTCAAAGTGCATCATAATGGCAGAATATGTAAGTGAGAAGGAAACATCAAGCAATATTTGTCAAAGTGCATCATAATGGCAGAATATGTCAGTGAGAAGGAAACATCAAGCAATATCTGCCAAAGTGCATCATAATGGCAGAATATGTAAGTGAGAAGGAAACATCAAGCAATATCTGTCAAAGTGCTTCATAATGGCAGAATATGTCAGTGAGAAGGAAACATCAAGCAATATCTGCCAAAGTGCATCATAATGGCAGAATATGTAAGTGAGAAGGAAACATCAAGCAATATCTGTTAAAGTGCATCATAATGGCAGAATATGTCAGTGAGAAGGAAACATCAAGCAATATCTGTCAAAGTGCATCATAATGGCAGAATATGTAAGTGAGAAGGAAACATCAAGCAATATTTGTCAAAGTGCATCATAATGGCAGAATATGTAAGTGAGAAGGAAACATCAAGCAATATTTGTCAAAGTGCATCATAATGGCAGAATATGTCAGTGAGAAGGAAACATCAAGCAATATCTGTCAAAGTGCATTATAATGGCAGAATATGTCAGTGAGAAGGAAACATCAAGCAATATCTGTCAAAGTGCATCATAATGGCAGAATATGTCAGTGAGAAGGAAACATCAAGCAATATCTGTCAAAGTGCATCATAATGGCAGAATATGTCAGTGAGAAGGAAACATCAAGCAATATCTGTCAAAGTGCATTATAATGGCAGAATATGTCAGTGAGAAGGAAACATCAAGCAATATCTGTCAAAGTGCATCATAATGGCAGAATATGTCAGTGAGAAGGAAACATCAAGTAATATCTGTCAAAGTGCATCATAATGGCAGAATATGTCAGGGATGCACTGAAGCTTCTCTCCAATGCGAAAACGGCAACTGGTCTGATCTAATCTGTCAACGGTCTCACATCCGCACATTAAACCTCCTCAGCCCTGGGTCTCGGCACTGGCCAAACATCACTTCAATCACTCTCAGAGTGACCTGCTAGTCTTGTTATTCCTTTACTGAATAGCACTCGATTGGCTAAACGGTTAGAGCGATCGCCTCTCGCGGCAACGGGTTCTGTAATCGAAACCTGGTAGCGCCACGCTCTTGACTACCTAGCTGTAAATGAGTACATGAGTATGCTCTTGAATTAGGGATGGCAAAGGCAGCGAGGAATGGAAATGCTCGCCCCCACCTCATAAAGCTGGACCTAGTAAAGTGAAGTTCGCCCCCCCTACGGCGGTATCTTCTTTGGGACCACCTTTACCTTACCGTTACTGAATATCTCATTTTTCTCCCGAACACGACAACCTGGGATAATTATTATTTTCACATAGCCCGCCCGGGCTAAAAGGTGTTTTCTAATTGCGCGATAGTTAATACCAGGGTCTTTGGCTGACATTTTGTGTGTTAAGTCAATAAATTATACAAGTCGAGGGTTAGTGTTCGCAACACAAAATAAACAAAGTCAAGAGCAGAGTTAAACTTTACTATCACAGATAAAATATATCTGGATGTACAGACCACAATAAAAACACCGTGAAAACTCAAACTGGACACCGATTAAAGGAACCAGCATGCCTCTAAATCTTTTCGATGTGCATTTTCGGGAAAACAGGAAACGGCACGCATTGCGCCATAACAGCTAAATTTAACACCCAGTAAAAGAGCACGCACACACACGTTTTTCGGGATCATTTATGGATTTTGTTCCGACATATTAAACATATGTCCTCCTAAAATGCATCACCGATAGGTATGAATATGTATGTCTATCTTATATTTATAAATAACAATAGAGAATGGAGCTTGTCTACATGAACAATAGCTGACACTAGTCGACGTGAACAACAGATGACACTAGGCGACGTGCACAATAGCTGACACTAGTCGACGAGCACTAGTCGACGTGCGCAAAAAAAAAAAGTTGACACTAGTCGACGCGCGCAAAAAAAAGCTGACACTAGTCGACGTGCGCAAAAGAAAGCTGACACTAGTCGAAGTGCGCACCAAAAAAAAAGCTGACACTAGTCGACATGCGCAAAAAAAACTGACACTAGTCGGTGTGCGCAAAAAAAAGCTGACACTAGTCATTCAAACGCTGACATTAGTCGAGTGCACAAAAGCTGTCACTTTGTCGGCATGCACAATAGCTGACACTACTCGATGTGCACAAAAGATGACACTAGTCGAGGTGACAAAATGTGACACTAGTCTATGTGCACACAAGCTTACACTAATCAATGTGCACAAAAGCTGACGCTAGTCGAAGTTTATAAAAGCTGGCACTTGTCGATATACACAACAGATGACACTAGTCGATGTGCACAATTTCTGACACTAGTCGATGTACACAAAAGCTGACATAAGCCACGCAACAACATATACAAATAAGCCTAGCTTTAAGCAACACTGTTAAGAGACGGTGTGTAAGAATTCCCCAAGCGTTGTGCGAAAGAAAAAAAAGATATAATGCACGAGTGACCACTTTTTTTAACTTCCAATACTGCAGAGATTTTTTAAAATGAAAAACGAACACCAGGCAGAGGGAGCTGAGCGCGATTATTTTATATGATTGTTTGGTTTTAAAAAAAACAACTCGATTCTATATATAAGGTTACCTACTATATCATAATGTCTTCTTCCGAACAATCAACTTCATTACAGAAAAGATTCCATTAGGAGTCCTGCACATATGACATCACACAGTAAAGAAGAAGATGGGGTCAACAATTTTGTGACGATATAACGTCGGAACAAAAGATTTTGCAACCTCCACCCCCATAGTCTACTTTTCATCAGCAACAGCTAATAACTCCCTTTTCGACGACTTGTATTAAACGATGTTGATCTGGAAGCAAATATAATTTTAGTTCGTTCGGTGAGAAGCATCTTAATTTGCCGTGTGACAATGATAACGAACAGAAATAATTCATTGATAACGACTTCCAATTTTAAACCCTTAAATTTTTGTTAATTTGCTCTAACGTTTAGTATTAATTTATGAAACTTTAATATACGCGTACGTACAAACTGAAGTTGCTGGTGTATTTACTTTATATTTACTTAATTCTTTTTGTTATTGTTTGAAATTACATTGCGCCAAAATGGGCGATATTTTAAATACTTTCTTCTTCTTTGATCCTTAGCCGCCGACCGTCAAAGCAGTCAGTGGCCATTACGTCTGGTGGCGTCTTGTAGGGCAACAACAAATGGATTCCACTTTGCTCGGTCGGCGGCCATCCTTCGTACAGTGACCCAACTCTGGTTCATTATTTGCATCTCAGCCTCCACAGTCCTCCGCCAAGTTGTTTTTGGTCGGCCTCTCTTTCGTTTTCCTTCAGGGGTCCATAGCATAGCTGTTCTTGTGATGGCATCGGGGTCTCTTCTGAGGACATGGCCAACCCAGCTCCAGCGTCTGCCAGCTATGATGGTGTGCATGTCCTCTTGCTTGCTCCGAGTAAGCAGATCTTGGTTGGTGATGGTATTCGGCCAAAAGATTCGGAGAATTTTTCTTAGGCATGTTGAGTGAAAAGAGGACAATTTCGACATTTTCTTCTCTGTAACTCTCCAGCTCTCTGCGCCATAGAGAAGCACAGAAAGCACACAGCTCTGATATAATCTTAATTTTGTGCTTGTGCTGTACTGAGAGGACTTCCAGATGTTGTTTGGACTAAAACAGGCTGTTCTTGCTTTGTTCATTCTGTTGTTGATGTCTTTGCTTGCTCCGCCGTCTGGTGTTACTATGCACCCTAGGTATGTGAAGGCATCTGTCTGTTCCAGTTGCTGATTCCTTACTGATATGGGCTCAGGGTTGCTCACATTGAGCGTCATGACCTCTGTCTTCTTTAGGTTGATGTTCAAGCCCACCTGCTGGCTATACTTATTAAGTCTATCCGTTTTTTCCTGGATGTGTTGATGTGAATGTGCTAGCAGTGCAATGTCATCTGCATATTCCAGATCTTCCAATGTAGAAAATGTAGTCCATCTTATTCCTCTTGGATTGCCCTCTGTTGTCTGGCGCATCACCCAGTCTATGACTGTTAAAAATAGAGTGGTTGATAAGGGGCATCCCTTTCGTACTCCTGTCTTCACTTCAAAGGTTAGGTTGCTCTGCCCAATGCTACACGTAAAGTTGGCATAAAGGCTTTTTATGATTGACACTATGCAGCTTGGAATTCCATAAGCCCTCAGTATTTTCCATAAACTGTCCCTATGTATACTGTCAAAAGCCTTTTCAAAATCAACGAAATTAATGTACAGCTGTCTTTGCCATTCTGAGCACTGCTCTACAATGTTCCTGAGGGTAAATATATGATCTACACATCTTCTGTTCTTTCTAAATCCTGCTTGTTCTTTCCTCAGTTTGTGGTCTACTGCTTTTGAGATTCTCTGTATAATTATCCTGCCTAGTATTTTGCTGGGAACTGAGAGAAGAGTTATTCCTCTCCAATTATTGCAGTCTGCAAGATCTCCCTTCTTGGGCAATTTGACAATTATTCCTTTTCTCCACTCTGTTGGTGTTGTCCCTGTTTTCCAGACTTGTGCAAATAGTGGTTCTAATAGTTCTGCTGCTAGCTCTGGGTCTGTCTTAAATAGCTCTGCATTTAAGTTATCATGACCAGGAGCTTTTCCAATTTTAAATACATTTTACAGCATTTAACCAGCAAAGCAGTCTTTGTAAAAGCTTAATTAATTGAAAGCTATTTTATTAAAAGATTGTTATTTTGTCAGCACTAGATAGCGCATTTACATTTGATTACATTCTTTCTTTTCAGTATTAACAAATTAGGGAAAGGGGTTGTCGTGAAATGAGTGTGTGTGTTAAACTCTGTGTAGTTGTTAACTCATACTGGCTACTAGTTGTTGAATCACGCTTTATTTGTTAAATGACGTGAATGTCCACCAGTTGATAAATGTAGATGTTGGGACTGGTGTAGTAAAGTGTAACGATTGTCAACTCATTAAACCCAGCACAGTTTTGGTCATACAGGTCATCTTGTCCTGGAACGTGATGAGGCTCCGACAAGAATGTGAGTGTAGACAATGAGTGTGTATATGAATGTCAGAACGTGAATGGTAGAATGATTCGATAGAGTTGACAAGTTGGTAGTACATCACTCATACTCACACTGTTCGAATTCAAGAAGTACTGGAACTACGGTGGTCTTTTTATAACATTTAATGGGACGCACACTTGGACAGTACGTGTATGGTTACAGGAACAAATGTCGACATAGACAGCATAATGTTGATCACAGGAATATCATCTTAAGTTAGCATTCATGCTTGGCAAATATCATAATGGAGCATTCGTAAATAAGCATTCAGAGTTCCATCATGTAAATCATCTGGCTTTACTGACTGGGCACGTCAGACCATAACCAATATATAGGAAGGCTCCTAGACCTAACCTCGTCTAGCGAATATCCCTTCACGTAAAGTTCAATATATATATTTTCCATAAAGATATAGGAATCCCAGACATGGGTTCTCACATGTAGCAGTGATCTCTTGGTTCATCGAGCGATAGTACAGGCATCCCTTTTTCTCACTCGATAAATACAAAGTATATGAATTTCAACATGGCTGTGCTTCTCTCGTGAGCTCCACTCACTATTGGATACAGACCAAAATTGGTCATTCGTTAAATGTCCTCATTTCTTCATAGCTTCTCTCATAGAGGTAATTGAATAATATCATACAATCTAGTGCGGATACATAGGAATGTCATCTTCCTTTGAATAAATATTCTTTTCAAAAGTACCACTGTGCATCTGCTTATCGACAACGATGGCGAAGCCCAAGTTCATAATAAATTGTGGTTTTACCTTTCTATGCGAAATATAACTTTGCCATTCCTTGGCAAAAGAGAATAAACACTGGGGTAAAGTACATACAACATGTCTAAATGACTATCACTTTTCCCCATCTACTTATAGATCACTTTTCGGCGATAAGCCGGCTACAACAAAACTCGACATCTCGACAGGATGGCAGCCATGAATCACACCCCTTGCTAGCGATACTTCCGCTGCATAGCCTTTGACCTTTTCTAGCGACAACCAACATAGTTCGACTTAGAAATGTAAAGATATCCATATATAAGACAGACTCGTCCTACTCATACAAACACTACGTATAAATTCAGGCCATAGATATACTGAAGCAAGAACAATCTATTCCTACCCAGCCAAAGAATAAATCGCAGTAGGCCTAGACTCGTCCGCGGAGTCCGATCGAAGATGACGGAACTACTTTCAAGGGAAGTAACTCAAAAATGACTTCTCCTTAAGCACTTAAAAAGGAAATACTTTGTTTACAAAATATTTGCGAACATAATAAGAATATAAATGTATTATATTGCAAGATAGTAAAAATTGCACTTTACAGTCTTACCACACCTCCCGGGAAAAAAAAAATAAAAAAAATTTTTTTTTTTAAATACATCTAGGAGCAACGTAGAATAGGCTCACAACGCAAGAATACTGCGCAGATGAAAATATCAGGAATAACTATAATTCCTAATATGACCGGTGAGAATATATCTCAAAATCTGAGAGAAATTGTTTCTCTACGAATAAATGTTTCCAGGAAGGTGTGATGTACGTATAATACAATTCTGGTAATTATACAATGCATACCAAAAATTCACACTATAATCTTAAATTTATGATTTATGAAGAAACAATCATCAAAGAACAGCGGTGAATAAACATCAATAAACCGCTAAGTAGCGATACCATCATTCTATTATTAAATTACAAATGTGTATCTTAGTAAAGAACCAAAAAATAACTGTTGTAAAGTTATACATATTAAAAAGATCCAATATTTAACAGTTAAGTGGCATCATGTGGGCATCTGGACAGAATGTCCGCCATCACATTTTCTGAACCACGGATAGCTCGTACAGAGAAATGAAAAGGTTGAAGAGCGATTGCGTATCGAGTTGATCTCGAGCTCTTCAAGTTCTTACTTTGGATAGCCGTAAGAGCTTTTTGGTCAGTTTCCACTACGAAATGCGCGCCCAGAAGGAATTTTTGGAGTTTGAGAATTGACCAAACCATTGCCAATAATTCGCGGTCTAAAACCGAGTAATTCCTTTCTGCCGCATTAAGTTTTCTGGATATATACATTACAGGATGCAGAGTTCCAGAGTACTCTTGCATTAGTGCCGCTCCAATCCCAGTGGATGAAGCGTCACTACGAAGAACAAATGTCTTATCTGTTGTAGGTAACACTAAAATAGGTGGTGATGAAAACATAGTTTTGATCTTCTCTAGTGAAGATTGGCATTCATGAGACCAGTGAACCATGTTAGGCGACCCTTTCTTTAATAGTGTAGAGAGAGGTGCCATGATAGAGGACAGATTCGGAATGAAACGTCCATAAAATTGTATGAGACCTAAAAGACTTCGCACTTGCTTTTTAGTCCTAGGGATAGAGATGTTAAGTATCTTAGTGATATTATGGTCTTCTGTCTTCAAGAAACCGTGACCTACTCGATGGCCTAAGAAAGCAATTTCGCTAAAGCCAATACAAGCTTTGGATGGTTTTGCTGTCAGGTTATACTCACGCAGAGTTGATAATAATTCAACTAACCCTGAATAGTGATCTTCCCAAGTATCGCTGAAAAGACAGATGTCGTCTAGATAAGCAATGACATCTGACCGATACGATAGGATTCGACGCATCATGCGTACAAATGTAGCTGGTGCGTTCATAAGGCCGAAAGGCATAAAATTCCATTGGAAAAGGCCTCTGGGAGTAGAGAAAGCGGTAAGAGGTTTGGCGCGTTCGGATAATGGAACTTGCCAATATCCTTTAGACAAATCAAGTTTAGTGAAAAAATGCGATTTAGAAAGACGAGTAAGTAGCTCTTCTAGTAAAGGCATAGGTTCAGCATCGAACTTCGTAACTTGATTCAATTTGCGATAGTCAACGCAAAGACGTATGTTATTGTCTTTTTTTCGAACAATAACCATCGGCGAAGAATATGCAGAAGTGGATGGTTCGATTATTTGTAAATCTATCATTTCATCCAACTCCTTTTCAACCTGTGTTTGGAAATGTATAGGGATAGGATAAGGTCTAACCCTAATTGGAGTATGTTCAGTTAGAACAATGTCATGCTCAATGACATGAGTTTGTCCAGGGATGTCAGTGAGGACATCCTGAAATGTTTGTAACATAGACGAAACTTGTCGCCGTTCTCCTAGAGACAAATCAGGAGAAACAGTAACGTCTTTCCATGATTCACTAGAATGAAGTGGGATCATTGGAAGCGGAAGATTAACATCCGAAAAACTTGTTTCCTCATCCTGTATTACAGACAGTGATGAGTAATGACCATGTTTGACATGAGAATCGTCCGTTGCCTGGAAAATAGGCTGTAGATAGTCAGGACGTTCATGGAACTCCGTAAGCATATTGATGTGGAAGGTTTTATGCTTCCCGTTGATATCGACGATGTAGTCAACATCTGAAATTTTCGATATTATATCGTACGGACCTTTCCAACTAATAAGGAGTCTGTTTTCACGACAAGGTAGCAAAACAAATGCTTTGTCACCAGGACAAAGTTGTCGTAAAGTTCTTTTCTTATTAGCAAATTGTCTTGCCTTCTGCTTAGCAAATTCAGAAGAGGACGTTGCCAATTTGCATGCTTCTATAATCTTTTGTCTCAGCGCGATGACATACTCGTAAGAAGATTTTGTGTCATCGTCAATATTGTCAGCTGTTATAAGATCATGCAGCAAAGACATTGGGCCGCGCGGTCGCGCGCCAAAGACAAGTTCAAAGGGCGAAAAACCCTGTATGTTCATTGGGGACCTCTCTGTACGCGAAGAGGGCCGCGGGTAAAACCCTATCCCAATCTTGAGGATGATCCTCAGTTATCTTCCCTAATAAGTTCTTAAGTGTTCTATTTAGTCGCTCGACCATCCCATTGGACATAGGATGATAGATGCTACTCAAAGATCTCTCTATCTGTAGAGTAGACATTACTTGAGACATGGTATCCGATATCAGTTGGGTGCCATGATCTGATAATATTTCTCCGGGGAATCCCAGCCGAGAAAATATAAGCCAAAGAGCATCTGCAATGTCAGCGGTAGTAATGCTCTTTAGAGGGATAGCCTCTGGCCAACGTGTGCACATGTCTACACACGTTAAGATAAACTGATGTCCTCTAGCAGATTTGATCTTGAATGGACCAATGATGTCTATCGCCATTTTCTGGAATGGACGAATAGGAATATCTGCAGCCTGAATAGGCGCAGCATGACGAGGACCTTTGGATTTGACTTCTTGACATACTTTACAGGATCGACAATAGATCCGTATGTCCTTGTTCACAAAAGGCCAAAAGAAAGCCGCAAGAACTCTTGACTTTGTACGGGAAAAACCCATGTGACCAGCACACTGAGAGTCGTGTGCATGTTGTAAGATCTTAACTCTCAAATTCTTGGGTACAAGAATTTGAGAATGACTTGACTTAGTGGAGTCTTGCACCATACGTACAAGTACGCCATTCTTCATTGAAATCCAAGATTTACAATTTGAATCTTTATTCGGATCACCTTTCGTTACAAGAGTGAAGAATTTCTTAAGAGTCGGATCTTCTTCTTGTTGTTTTATAAACGAGTCACGAGAAATTACCAAGGGATCATCTTGGTTATGCACTTCATTATCTTCAACAGATGAAGTTTCAGGCATATTGAGAGCTTGAGCTCTAGTGACTACCGCATTAGCAGATTGCATATTTTGATTTTCCCAAACGGAAATTTGCTCCGGAGTGCATTCTTTGACTCCGTGAATGCGACCGATGATAAGATCAGCGATCGGATTCGGCAAAAGACATGCGTGTACATCTCCTGTGAAGAAAGGAGTAGCAATCCTAATGATAGCGGTAGAGTATTTCTCTATGGTGCCGCCAAATGTTACGCATTTGACTACTTTGCCTGTAGAATGAGAAGGATCTATGAGTGACTGCCTAACCCCAATAGTTGTGCATCCAGAATCAAAAAGTACTGAGACTGGATTGTCATTTACTAAACCTTTGTGTAAGACAAGAGAACCTCTCCCATCATGCGCGATTGACGCAGGAAGAGCGGGAAGAGGATGCCCACAGCTTAAAGTAGACACTGTGGTTGGCTCAAATAATGTTTTGCATTGGGGCACTGAGATGCTCTCCCAAAATCAAAAGCGGCACATGCCATATTATTAGAGTCATCATTATCTTTATTTTGTTTATAGGCTTCGTGGGACTCTTGCTGTGCAGAGTTCGCCTGGTAATGAGCTTTATGTTTTTTGAATTGTGCTCTACCTCTGTTATTATTGCCTCTGTACTTATCATTGTTTCCACCATTATAACCCCTACTCGGGTTTGAATCATAGCTCCTTTGGTTACTATCATCATATTCATTATAATGAGTATCTCGGTAATTATGATCCTGTTGTCTCCATGAAGGAAAACTTGGATAGTTTCTAGAATGACTTCCTTTGCGAAAGTTCCTGTCATTATGACCACCCCTGAATCGAGGGCTGTCAGCTCTTCTCCAGGTATTCGAAGAAGAACCCTGAAATGATTGGTTACCTTGGTTCTGATAACTGTAATAGTTACCTTTTTTATTAAACTTATTTTGAGGTCCTTGGAATTTGTGAGAGTGATTAGGGTTGTATGGTGTTGCAGAAGCAACTGGCATACCTTCTTTAACCTTACTGTTGCTAATAGCTACGTCCGGATGTGCAGTGACGTATTGGGTACAATACTGTTCCATTTCTTTTAGAGACTTAGGTTTACGCTCATGTAAGAATTCGAGGAAAGGTTTATTTATACTTGACATAATCTTGTCTCTGAGTATCAAGTCCATAAGGGCTTCATAAGTTTTTTCTGTTTTGGATAGCTCAATCCAACGATCAAATGTAAGACGTGTCCTTGCAATGAATTGAGCTTCAGCTTGTAATTTTCTCTCTTCTGCAGCAGCTTCATCCTTTCTTTTCTCTTTTTCCATTTCCATCTGGAATCTTTTTTCATCAGTCTGTATCTGCAATTTCTTTTGTTCATCCTCTCTTTGTAATTTTTTTTCCTCAGCTGCTAATTTTTTCTCCTCAATCAATGCTTTTCTTTCTTCAGCAGCAGCAGCAAGTTTTCTCTCTTCTGCAGCTAATGCTTTGTCATATTGAGCAACTGCCCATTCTTCTAATTGCTGACCAGTCTTATCAAGAGCCCTGCCTTGTGTGATAAAATAATCTAATGTAGACATCTTGTCTAATAAGATCAGTAATTTGCAAAAGTAAATAAATTCACTTTCTTAGTCTTAATCAAAGACCTTGTATGATAACTTTTTAACCTGTGGAAAATAGTACTTAACTATCCCAATCACTGTGGGAAACAAGCCTTACAAAGGTCTTGTATAAATCCTTATATAATAACAGCTATAAGTTGCTGGTTCACTCTATAATATAAGTGCAGTGCACCAGAAATAGTGTTTTATATCATCAACTGTGTACCTTTAGTAATAGCAATTAACTATCAGTTGATTCTTGTACATCAATTTATATGATCAACTATATTTAAAATAGTGTATGTCGATCAGGCACAAAACAAAACAGTTATACAGAAGAACATGAAAACATTTGCGGAAATGAAATAAATCAAATGGGAAAAACAATAAAAGATAAACCGCAAGAGGATAACAAATACAAATAACGCCACAGTATATAAATATAAATTGAGAATAGAACTGAAAGATAGAATAGGGTAGACCAACAAATTACAAACAAATCAAAACAAACTAAAGAACAGAGGAATATTACAAAAAACAACAATGAGTACAGTCTTCACAGCTAACACTAATAGCAACAGCTGTCGCAGCAAATTTTCAATCAAGAAAATTGCACCTATAGAAACGCACACATCAGACCCTCTATTACGTGGGATACTCTGTTGTGTGACACCGCCCAACCAAAAACAACAACCCGCTGGATACAAACAAATATCACATATAAATATTTAAAACATAAATACATAAATGCATAAATAGTATGGCAATATGATGTAAATAGAGTGTTGCAGAAAGAATGTGTTGGAATGAAGGCTCAGTTACACTGCCTAATAGTACAGTACTGTGGTACTTTATTAAACAAATACTTCTGGTCTAATTATTTTAAATTCAACACAGAAATAGAAGCTCCATCGTTGATGTGAATGATAACAATCGATGTAGGACTTCTCAGTTCAATAACATTTCCTTTCGCAAACACTGTCAAATATTCTCCAGTCCTGATGTGTAATGTTCTATGTTTCAACCAAGCTTGCTGTGTAACACTGTCAGTTGTATGGCAAATGTCCAACGAACCAAATGTCAACAAACGCTGACCTAGTTACTGCATACTGTCGACAGGACAGGTCACGCTGACATCACTGTAGAGTTGTACTGTTGATGTATTTGTGTGTCGTAACAGACCCCAAGGAACGTCTGGTCTCAGTAGTTTACTTCTCAATATGGTCACTGTGTAGGTTGACCCAGGAAGCTGGCACACCAGTTGTTAAACTCTGTGTAGTTGTTAACTCATACTGGCTACTAGTTGTTGAATCACGCTTTATTTGTTAAATGACGTGAATGTCCACCAGTTGATAAATGTAGATGTTGGGACTGGTGTAGTAAAGTGTAACGATTGTCAACTCATTAAACCCAGCACAGTTTTGGTCATACAGGTCATCTTGTCCTGGAACGTGATGAGGCTCCGACAAGAATGTGAGTGTAGACAATGAGTGTGTGTACATGAATGTCAGAACGCGAATGGTAGAATGATTCGATAGAGTTGACAAGTTGGTAGTACATCACTCATACTCACACTGTTCGAATTCAAGAAGTACTGGAACTACGGTGGTCTTTTTATAACATTTAATGGGACGCACACTTGGACAGTACGTGTATGGTTACAGGAACAAATGTCGACATAGACAGCATAATGTTGATCACAGGAATATCATCTTAAGTTAGCATTCATGCTTGGCAAATATCATAATGGAGCATTCGTAAATAAGCATTCAGAGTTCCATCATGTAAATCATCTGGCTTTACTGACTGGGCACGTCAGACCATAACCAATATATAGGAAGGCTCCTAGACCTAACCTCGTCTAGCGAATATCCCTTCACGTAAAGTTCAATATATATATTTTCCATAAAGATATAGGAATCCCAGACATGGGTTCTCACATGTAGCAGTGATCTCTTGGTTCATCGAGCGATAGTACAGGCATCCCTTTTTCTCACTCGATAAATACAAAGTATATGAATTTCAACATGGCTGTGCTTCTCTCGTGAGCTTCACTCACTATTGGATACAGACCAAAATTGGTCATTCGTTAAATGTCCTCATTTCTTCATAGCTTCTATCATAGAGGTAATTGAATAATATCATAGAATCTAGTGCTGATACATAGGAATGTCATCTTCCTTTGAATAAATATTCTTTTCAAAAGTACCACTGTGCATCTGCTTATCGACAACGATGGCGAAGCCCAAGTTCATAATAAATTGTGGTTTTACCTTTCTATGCGAAATATAACTTTGCCATTCCTTGGCAAAAGAGAATAAACACTGGGGTAAAGTACATACAACATGTCTAAATGACTATCACTTTTCCCCATCTACTTATAGATCACTTTTCGGCGATAAGCCGGCTACAATAAAAACTCGACATCTCGACAGGATGGCAGCCATGAATCACACCCCTTGCTAGCGATACTTCCGCTGCATAGCCTTTGACCTTTTCTAGCGACAACCAACATAGTTCGACTTAGAAATGTAAAGATATCCATATATAAGACAGACTCGTCCTACTCATACAAACACTACGTATAAATTCAGGCCATAGATATACTGAAGCAAGAACAATCTATTCCTACCCAGCCAAAGAATAAATCGCAGTAGGCCTAGACTCGTCCGCGGAGTCCGATCGAAGATGACGGAACTACTTTCAAGGGAAGTAACTCAAAAATGACTTCTCCTTAAGCACTTAAAAAGGAAATACTTTGTTTACAAAATATTTGCGAACATAATAAGAATATAAATGTATTATATTGCAAGATAGTAAAAATTGCACTTTACAGTGTGTAACCCCACTACTTTGTTAAATCATTATGTCGGGATACAAATTTGCCCAGCCAATCAACGCACAGTTGCTGAGCCGGAATAAATTACAAGAAGTTACGCCAGGAAAAACTTAAGCCCTGTTTTTTCGGATGTGGGTCGTAGCCATCTTGTTCACGCAAGATGGCGGAAGAAAACTGACTAAGATTAGGCTGTACGCGCATAAGACGACACTGCTGGCAACCAATCAGCTTGCTCCGCCAGGGAACCAACATTATACTACCTACACCTGTATATATTTTATATAAATTGTTTCAATATGAACGTATCAGGTTACTGATTGTATCTTAAGGGCATTAGGTATAATGATTGTATTTCCTGATATGGATTGATGAAGACGAAGACTAATAGGACTCATACTTCAACCTATTGTCTCTTATAACTTCAGTCTATAACTTCAGTCTATTGTCTCAGATAACTCCAAACTGAAATATAACCAAAACAGTCCTTGTTAGGACTCAACCTATTGTCTCCTATAACTTCAGTGTTATCTCAGATAAAACCAACTGCAATATAACCAAAACAGTCCTTGTTAGGACTCAATCTATTGTCTCCTATAACTTCAGTGTTAGCTCAGATAAAACCAACTGAAATATAACCAAAACAGTCCTTGTTAGGACTCAATCTATTGTCTCATCTAACTCCAATCTATTGTCCCATATAACTCGCACCTGAAATATAACCAAACAGTCCTCGTCTCATATACTCCTATCATAAGAACATAACAATATTGTTAGGATATATGTTACCAGCTTGTATAGCACTTGTCAGAGAGGGCCTGGCATATTATAGGGGGAAGGAAATGGTTGTATCACACCTAGGTGTACATATTATTGGATGTATTCCTGTATTGAATTTATATTATTGGATGTATTCATGTATTGAATTTATATTACACCAATACCTCGCTCTTTCGACAGGTTAGGGACCAGAGCTATGACGAAAGTCGAAAATCGACGAAAGTCGAAGCATAGCCTTTATTTAGCTTACAAATGCATTAGAGCCGCCAAAAAACGAAAATAACTAACGAATGCGTGCAACACCTAGATAAACAGAAATAAACATAAGAGTAAAGAAAATACAGTAATAAATAAAAAATACGCAAATAGCATCTTACCTTAAAATCATTCTTGAGCAAGTAGACGATGAATATATACAGTATGTACAGTTTTGAATGTTGGTAATTTAGGGGGATTCTAGACTTAGAAAACCAGATGGAGAAAATTGAGGTGGCTCATCTTCAGAACTGGAGGATTTCAATTTAATTCTTTTAGGAGAAGGGAACTTTGAAGGAGATCTAACTGGGGCTGGGGCTGATGTTGATGGCTCGGAATCTGAAGGGTTAGACGGAGGGGTGACTG
>JAMPIV010015666.1:0-65222 GCA_024509875.1 Oreohelix idahoensis
GCAAAAATTAAACTGTCATTTCTGTAAGATAATGTCAGGTGTGGATTGTTCACTTTAAAACTGAGTAGTGAGATGCAGGTAATAACTCTGGATTATAGGAGATAGTCACTTATTCCTTTTTGATAGATATTTCTAGTGGCAAGGGAGGATCATTTTATGCTTACTTGTGTGGCTAGGCACTAGTCTATAACTTTCACAGAAAGCAGTCACCAGGCATAGATATAATTCTATCTTATGATTTAGCCACAACTGTATTATTATAGCAAGAACATTGCATTTTCTATGTATTCATTTGTGGGATATTAATAGTTTGTTTCCCCAAAAGGGACATATGATTTATCTGTGTAATTTCAAATGCTGTAATCTGTTTATGTAAATTCACTTAATGTTGTAAGATGAATAAGCATATCCATTCAGCTGTATGTTGAGATTGGGAGAAGAGGAGTAGATTGTTGCTGTCAGAACAGTTACTGACAGGTACCTGGGGGTGCAAAAGATATTATGTCTATGCGGGCGCGTGTTGATAATTGATATTTTTAAGGAACAGGAGACATGGTTAAAGACAGCCCTAAACTATCATAGCAATAACTACAATAAATTTAATCCCATAGTGGAGCGAAACTTTCTGTATAAAGTTAGTGTGATTTATTATTTGCTTGATGTAAAAGGGTGTCTCTTTTTGGTCTCAGTTTCAGGGGATACCGAATTGCTAGTCTAGTTTCCAGTCAGACGAAGACACCGTCTCTTCGCTCTAGAGGGATTCTGAGGATATCTAGCCCCACGAGTGTCACAGCCATACCTGAAACAACAACCCTTTGTCAACGCCATTTCCCTCTCACGGGAGTTAAGCTCACGCAATGCCACGAGCCAACGCTAAATCTGAAATCATCTAATGCAGTAGTAGTTTCCTACTCGCCTATTGGATTACCAGTCAGGGCATTGCGGCTTCCAAAATCTCAAAACAGCCCAGCATGTCTAGAGCAGAATTCAATTCACCAGTCGTTGGGTGCCTAAACGGGGCACTCAGCCAAACCACAGTCAAGCCAGCCAAAAACCGGATTTCATGCCAATTCTAGCGCCGGATAAGAGCGCCTTGGGATCAGTTGTCCTGAAGTGACCTAGTCCTATGGTTGATTTCTGGGTTATGTAGAACTTTGCACGTATGAGCAGCCATCTATGGACAGAGTTCCAGCCCCACTCGCGCCAGTAGGGGGAGTCACCAACGATAGCGCCTATACAGTGATTTTATTCAGGTTAATTCCATCCCCGATGGAGGATATATACGAAAAAACCACTTACTGGAGCTTTTCCCTTGGTCCCCGAAAACGGACAGGCTGTCGCTAAGTTCATTCAGTTGGTCTGCAGGAGATAAACAGCGTCCCCCAGCCCACCTCGCGCCAGTAGGGGGGAGTCACCAATGATAGTACCAACAAGGACAGTTTTGTAGGCATAGTCCCTCACGAAGGATCTACAAGTAACACACTGTCCGGACTATTTCATCTGGTCCCCGAAAACGGACGGACTGCCACGCAGTTTATTCATTTTGATAAACAGAAGGTAAATAGAGTCTTCCAGCCCACCTCGCGCCAGTAGGGAGGAATGTTACGGTATATGTTATTAACGCCGTCTGCTAAAGGTTAGCAGACGTGCAATTGTAAAGGTTAAGACATTTAATATATTACGATAGATGTTTCAATTATTGAACGCTCCATACACGATCGATTATGACGTGTCTAGCGTTGTTTGGGTCACAGTCGGTAACTAGGGGACGCTACCCTTTGTTACTTGACCGCCAAGCTGAATAGCTGCGTTTTCTAACCTTCCAATTCAATGGCATGATATAGCCATTTATATGTGCATTTATGATAGACCAGGGTCAGTCCTAGAACTCTATATGAGAGGAAACTTATGGAGGTTAGTGTTTAACTAGAATCCTCAGAAGGAGGAGAATAATCGTCCAATCCGTATGAAATATTCAGACTCGCAGTCTCACTGTCGGCAGGTAGCCATGTCTATCTGCGCGTGCATATAGCTGTGATGTTCTGACGACAATACTGCATTGTATCCTTAAACGGACATTGACACGTAAACCAGCAGTCTACGTTATTGATTAATTTATGCATGACTTATATGGACTTATGTTCTGCTCATATTTGAAATGATCATCCTGTGTGTACATGTGATTAAATATTACGGACTCAACCTGAAGGCATTAATTACTTCATTAATGTTGCTGAGTTCAAGTATTACATGTTACTTCTTCATACCATGCTACTGAGTTGTATGAACGCTTCACCCTAATTCGCGTAATGATAAAACAAGCACGATGAACAAGAAATCACTAAAAATAACTATACTCAGCACATGATCTTCAACCGGCAAATAACTCAGCAACAAAGTGGCGGCCGATTGTTGGGAACGACAGAAAAAAGAAACAAACTTCTGTTCCTTACGCACATGTTAACCACAATATTTACGATCAAGTTTCGATCACATGATCCAGTCGAAGATGACGTTGTACTCATTATAATGCCTAACAACGTGACGTCACCGAAGGTCGTGTAGGTGAACTGTCGGAGAAACCAAAGCCGTTTTCTAAGTCTAACCGGGGGAAACATGAGCCATTTGAAGCAAACACACGATATGGACTACAGGAGCAGACAGTCAGGGGCTTTAGCCTAGCTGTTGACGACCTCTAGCACTGATCTAAGCAACTGAAAAGATAAGTCTAGTTGTTTAACTGTCGTCATTGCAAACAGTAATACTGAGTCCATGCCTTTTGCCTGCATAGGCATGTTTTTTCTGAATGTGTTTCATGTATTTTTTGGTTGTTTTAATGTGTTGTTAATTAGCGGGCCGGTTGGAGGGAACTGAAATCTCTGGGGAATGTCGCGAACAGCTGACCACCTAGATTTCAGTCGGTCTTAGGGCAGTTAAACGATTGCACTTTTGGAAGCCCCATTGAGGTTTGCCGGTGGACTGCCTGTCCAGATCTGCTATCGTTCGACGGTTTGTGTTAGCTGTGCCGTTCCGTAGATAACTGGCGTATTTTATTTGTACTAAGTTCACATTTTTATTCAGTTTTGTATCATGTTCGTTAACTATTTCGTCCAGTCTACTCTTACTATCAATTTATTTTATAATTGTTAAATGTTTGTCCGTTATGAGTCCTGTGATGTCATCATTTTTTGCATTCATTTTTTTTGTGTACTTTGTACATTAAGTTGACCTCGGGTCAGTCCTTGACCCTTCATTTGGCTTGTGACACTTCCGCTTGTTTTATTTAGTTCATAAATTCATTTTTAATTGTGAAAATGTCTTGTTTGCGTCTTGACATTGTTTGTACCCTTTAGTTGCATCATTGTTTTGTTTGTCCTCATGATATATATTAAATACTACATTAATAATATGATATTATATTCAATAATACACTTGTAATTTAATTTAATTAATTTTTTCTGATATTTAAGGTTAATATGGGACATTGCATAATTATGCAGTGATAGTCCAAGAAATTAGCACTACAATTTATAAGAGATGCCTAGGGCATAATAATATAATATATATTTCATAACCCTCTACTCCCAAAGGAGCATAGGCCTTCAACAAACACATGCCAAGTCCTCCTGTCACGTGCCATCATCTCAAGTTCTTTCCATGTTCTCCTCATCATTTTCACCTCTGTTTCCAACTCTCTTCTCCACGTACTTCTTGGTCTTCCTCTGCCTCTCTTGCCCTGGGGGTTCCAGAACAAGGACTGCCTTGTAATGCTATCAACAGGTTTCCTCAGTGTGTGTCCTATCCATCGCCATCGTCTTCTTCTCATCTCTTGTTCCACTGGCACTTGTCCAGTTCTTGTCATCAGTTCCACATTGGTAACCTTGTCATACCATTTTAATCCCTCTATTCTACGCAAGCACCCATTTATGAAAGTCTGTAGCTTTTTGGTTGTTGTCTTTGTTGTTCTCCATGTCTCCGAGCCATACAATAGGACTGACTTCACATTTGAGTTGAAGATTCTTATTTTCGTGTTGGATCCTATTTCTCTTGATCTCCATATATTTCCCAATGCAATGAAAGCTCCTCTTGCCTTTTGTATTCTTATTTTGATATCGCTGTCTGTCCCTCCAACTTTGTCTCTATTACTGCCAAGATATGTGTATGATTCTACATCTTGTATTGGTGTTTCTTCAAGTTCAACCCTGTTTTCATTACCTGCATTTATTCGCATTATTTTTGTCTTTTCCCTGTGTATTTTCAGACCCAATTGCTGTGACCTCTCATCGAGTGTTTTCAATTTGTCCTGCATCTGATTACGGTTATGGGACAGGAGAGCCAAGTCATCAGCAAAATCCAGATCATCCAACTGCTTAGTCAGAGTCCACTGGATTCCTTTTCTGTTGTGTGTTGTCGATGATCTCATAACCCAATCTATTGCCAGCAAGAAAAGAAATGGAGACAAGAGGCATCCCTGTCGCACTCCTGTTCTTATCCCAAATGGTTCTGTAAGCTGTCCTTCATGAAGAACTCTGCACGTCATGTCTTCATAGGTTTTCTTTATTAAATTAATGATCTTCAGGGGAACTCCATAATGCCTCATCAATTTCCAAAGTGATTCTCTGTCCACACTGTCAAATGCTTTTTCGTAGTCCACAAATCCGATGTATAGTGGTGAATTCCATTCCAGACTTTGTTCAACTATTATTCTCAAAGTGGCTATCTGGTCTGTACATGATCTGTTTTGTCGAAAACCTGCTTGTTCATCTCTCAATTTCTTGTCTATGGACTCCTTTAATCTCTCAAGGATAATCCTGTTCAATACCTTTCCTGGCACTGATAGTAACATTATTCCTCTATAATTTGTGCACTCTTGTAGATTTCCCTTCTTAGGCAACTTAACCAGATATCCTTCCTTCCATTCTGCTGGTATCTCTTCTTTTTCCCAGACTTTACCAAGTAATTTATATAACATCTCTGTAGCCGTGTCGATATCTGCTTTGATGGCCTCTGCTGGAATGCCATCAGGTCCAGACGCTTTTCCATCTCTTAGAAGCTTTATGGCTTTCTTTATTTCTTCCTTCGTTGGTCTTTCACCGTTAATTTGTAGCTCTTCTTCTGCTGGCTGGATGTCCGGCGGGTTTTGTGGAGCTGGTCTATTGAGAAGGTCCCCAAAATATTCCGTCCACCTCTTCATTTGCTCTTGTATATTGCTGAGCAGTTTCCCATTCTTATCTTTTATGAGGCAACTTGTTTGCTTGTATTTCCTGTTAGCTTCTTTGTGCTGCTATACAGTTCTCTCATATTTCCTTTGGCTGCAGCATCTTCTGCCTCTCTTGCCAACTCCTCAATATACTTTCTCTTGTCTCTTTTGATACTTCTTTTTACTTCTTTGTTTGCTTCTGTGTACACTTCTTGAGCCTTGGCTTTGGAACTTCTGGTTTTGCTTGTGTTTAACTCTGCTTTCTTGTTTTTTCTATCTTTTATCTTATTGATGGTTTCTGTTGTTATCCATGCTTTTTGTTGTCTTTCCCTTTTCCCCAGTATTTCTTCACATGTCTCCTTCCATACCGTTTTGACCTGCTGCCAATAGTCTTCTGTATTCTCTACATCTTCCAACTGTTGGAGCACTTGGAATTTGTTGGATACTGTGACCGCAAATTTGTCTCTTGTTTCTTGATTTCTTAGCTGTCCTACATTAAACTGTTGTCTATAATTTTGCATTGTTGCATATCTCTTGAGTTTCATTTTTACTTTGGCTATCAGAAGATGGTGATCTGATGCCACATCTGCTCCTCTATATACCTTTACATCCTGCAATGATGATCTAAACTTCTTCTTTATGCATATATGATCGATCTGATTTTCTGTTCTATGGTCTGGTGATATCCATGTTGCCTTGTGTATTCTCTTATGTGGAAACATGCTTCCTCCTATAGCCAGTTGATTTGAAGCACAGAAGTTTGCGAATAGTTCTCCATTTTCATTCATTACTCCTAGCCCATGTTTTCCCATGACTTCTTCAAATCCGGTATTGACTGTACCTATCTTTGCATTCATGTCACCCATCAAAATTATGATGTCTCTTCTTTTTACTTTATCCATAATTTCCTGTAGTTTAGTATAAAATACTTCTTTCACAGACTCTTCTTTGTCATTAGTTGGTGCATAACATTGGATGACATTGACATGAATTTTCTTTTTAGCTGTTTTGAAAATAGCTGTTATTATTCTGGGTCCCACAGCTTCCCATTCAATGAGTGCTTTCTGTGCTTCTTTAGATAACATAAGAGCTACCCCTTCACTGTGGTGTGAACTTTCATCTTCGTGTCCTGAGGACAGCACCAATTCACCTGTGATGAGTTTCTTCCTGTCTACCCCCTTCCACTTTGTTTCACACATTCCCAGAACCTCGATTTTGTATTCCCTCATTTCTGCTGCTACTTGTGCCACTTTTCCTTGTTCGTTCAATGTCCGAACATTCCAGGTGCCAAATCTGGAAGTTCTCCTAGAAGAAAGAAGGTTAGTCAGCAACACAGATTCCTTTCGGCTTTCTCTGTGTTGCATCATACGCCTCCCCGCGAGAGGACCTTCCCCTGTCTTGGATGGCTGTGTTTTATTTTCTTTATTTGACTTGTCCATATTTGTTGAAGTTTTTTGTGGTTTAAATTTTTTTTTACAGGATGGGGTAACCGGCTCCATGCCCAACCCTCCTTAGTCGCCTTCTACGACATGCTTGGCAGGGGACAGTGTTACTATTCTTTGCTCCCCTTTCGGGCCCCGGTAACACACGGGTGATAATATATATATTGACCAAATAAAATAATCTTATAGTCTACCTTTGAGGTAACAGACCCATTGTATATTATTTAATATACTTTTCTGGTACTAAGAGAGTGACTTAGTACATTGAACAATATAATTACTAGGAATCATGCCCAACATTATTGGATATTAAGATTAATTGTGTGATGTAATTACATTATAGTTAACAGATATCATAACTATTTATGATATAGTTAGTACTTAGATACAATATTGTTACAAAATATTGTCTATTAGTTGAACTTAGACATAAGAGTTCAGTACTATTGTGATTATTTATATTTAATATTTCTAAGTTGAGTAAGTATAATAATTACTCTGAAGCTACTATTGACTATTTTAATCAGTAATTATCAATAATTACTTACCAGATAAAAGTCAAAATGCTTACTATAGACCATTTCGTTAAAATTGGTAAAGAATATGGTTATAAATCTCAAGAACTTCGTCAGTTTGCTGAGGCAGAACAGGAAAAACATAAAGCAGAAATGGAGGAACGTGAAAGAAAAGAAGCAGAGAAAAAGGCTGCATTAAAGAAAGAGGAAGAGGAACAAAAGGTTGCATTAAAGAAAGAGGAGGAGGAACGTGAAAGAAAGGAAGCAGAACATGAGATGAAGCAAATTGCCAGGAAAATAGATTAAGAGAGATTGCTCAACGTGAAAGAGAAGAGCAAAGAGCAATTGCCAGACAGGAAGAAGAGAATAAATTGAAACGAGAGGAAATTATTTTACAACAAGAAATGGAATTGGCGCGTATTAAATTGGAGACAGCAAGATTACAAGCACAAAGTGCTGATGCAAACCAGAATAATAACGCACAAAATGGATCGTCATCCAGCCAAACTAAACATTTCTACAACTTTAAATTACCCACTTTCAACTGAAACGTGGACGACCTTTCATCATTCAGAAAGAAGAGAGAGTTAGCTGTCACGTTTTGAACAGACTTGCAAAACAAATCATTTGCCCGAAGAGTCATGGGTACTCAAGTTAAATGAATTCTTGGTTGGAGAACCATTGACGGCTTCTCAAAATGCTGACCCATCAATAGCAAATAACTACGGTGCTATTAAGTCCTTGCTTTTACGAAGGTTTCACCTGGACGAGGAACACTGTAGGTTGAAATTTAAGGGAATTTTACCTGAATCTCCAAAAGATTTTGCAGGATTCATTGCGAACATACGCAATACATTTAATAGATGGGTTGAACTGGCAGAAGTCAACAAATCGTACGACAAATTTGTTGATTTACTACTACGGGATAAGGTATTATCTTCGGTTAGCCAACCATTCTTTGCATATTTGCAGGAGCGTAAACCAGGTACTATTGACGAGTTGGAAAAAATTTCTTTAAACTACTGTTCGGCACATCCGAATGCGAACATTTCTAACTCTTCATTAAGAGAACCTCTACCTGTGGCGTCTAATATGGCCTACAATCATAATAACAAACAAAGACATCACAGTGTAGACAGAAGTAGGTTCCAAAGAAATCACAATGTTAACTTTCAGAAGGGACATAATAATGATTTCAACAATAAAAATGAGTTCAACAGAGGTAGATCACGAGATAGAAATTATTCACCTCAAACAAACTACCACAATAGTCAACATAACACTAATTATAATCGATCACATACCCCCAATAATAACAATAACTGGAATGGTAATAATCATGGCTCGAGACATCGAGATAATAGTTACTATAGAGGACGACGAGATAATTCTAACAATTATACTCGTAATCGATCTCATTCTCGGGGATCATCTCAGTACAACCATAATACAGGGGCGGCAGTTACAAATAATACTACCCCTATAGCTCAGGTCCCACTTGACGATAATACAACACAGTCTTCTGCTGCATGTTTTGCTATTAATTATAATGTGGCAAATAGTTGCCAACAATGCAATCTTATTTTTCAGAAGGCGAAAGAAACAGTGCTTAACTGCGGACATATTACACCAGAGGTAGGTCTTGCAGTCAACGATGGAACAGGCTCACTAATTTTTAACAGGGGAATCGTTAATGGATCCGTCGTCTCAGTGCTGAGAGATTCAGGATCCACAACGATTGGTTACGTCAGTCGCTGGTACATCCTAGCTGTGCGACAGGAGAATATGTACGCTGCATGACATTTGGTGGAACTATTGAGTTCTACCCCACAGCTATTGTTCATATTAGAACACCCTTTTTCACAGGGAATGTAAAAGTATGTATGCTAAAAAAAGCCTATTGCTGATCTGATGGTTGGTCGTATACACGGCAGTAAAGATTGTACTCCAGATGAGATCATAGAATGGGAGAAACATAACCTATGCACTGGAAACGCCGTGACGACTAGAGCGCAGACTCAACTCATGGAGAAAGTTAGTGATAATAAGATGGATGCAGACAACCAAGAGGAGTTTGTAGTCAATTCACCTATTGACAGGGAAACATTTGCAACTAAACAAAAAGAGGATAAATCTTTAAAAAAAAATTTTTTAAGCTGGTTGATAAAGTTGACAATCTATCCTCAGGTAATAATAACAAACATTGGTTTGTTATTAAAAATGACATATTGATTAGATGTTTTAATGACAAATCACAAATGAAACAACAAGTTATGGTCCCGTATACTTTTAGACGGTACATTCTTCAACATGCGCATGACTCACAGTGTGCTGGACATATGGGATATACTCGAACACGATCTCGAGTACTTCTTCATTCTTTTGGCCAGGAGTGTCAAGAGATATTTCGCAGTATGTACGTTCCTGTACTACATGCCAAGAAGTGAAAGCACGTGGAGCTTTTCACACGGCGCCTATTCAGGCTTGCGATATCTCAGTAAGACCGTTTGACAAGATGGCCATAGATATTATTGGTCCATTGCTACCATCGGCCAGAGGACATAGATTCGTCCTTACGTGCATTGATTTGTGCACACGATGGCCAGAAGCTATCCCATTAAAGACCACCACTACCACAGATGTAGCTGATGCACTACATCTCATCTTTTCTAGAATAGGGTTTCCTAGAAAACTTTTATCAGACCATGGGTCACAGTTCATATCTGACACCATGAAGGAAGTCATGAAAACCTGGAACATTGATAGGAATTTAAGTAGTATTTATCATCCTATGAGTAATGGTGCAGTTGAAAGACTTAACCGTACACTTAAACAACTACTACATAAGGTTACTGTTAAGCACCCTCATGACTGGGACAGAGCACTCCCAGCTGTTCTATTTGCTTATCGGGAGGTACCGCATGAACAAACTGGCTTCTCTCCCTTTGAATTAGTTTTTGGTGCTCCCCCAAGAGGTCCTATGGGACTAATAAAAGACTTATTAATTGACGCGGAGATGACTCAGGACACTCAGTCATCTTACGAGTATGTGATTAATCTTCGGAAGAACATTATTGAGTCTTGCCAGTTGGCAACAGCTTCTTCTGAGGCTGCAAAAGCTAAGGCTCGATCTCTACAAAATAGGTCTCGACGATTACGCCAATTATTCCCAGGCGATGAGGCTTATGTGTTACTTCCTCACAATAACAATAAATTATTGATATCTTGGAATGGTCCTTACAAAGTCATTGATAAAATTTCCGACGTTGATTACGTCTTAGATATCAAGGGACACAAAAAGATATTTCATATTAACATGCTCAAGCAATTTCATACACGTCCTGAACACTTACAGTCAATTTTTCATGAACTAGATGACACCACAGTATCTACTTGTTATTATTCTAACTTATCCGTCATCCAGGAAGAAGAATCTTCTTTTCCTGAGGTACAGTTACCGTTACCGGTACCAGTAGTTCAACCTACTGAATCTTGGCGGGATGTAACCATTTCTTCAACGGTTACACCGCAACAGCATCTACAGATTGCTAATCTATTACAATCTTATCCAGATGTGTTGACCGACGTCCCGGGTCGCACATCGGCTATCAGTCATGACATTACTCTCAATGACGATACACCTATTCGTGTACATCCCTATTCGGTTCCTTTACATTTCCTTGCTAAAACTACTAAGGAACTTGAACAGATGTTGTCTCTGGGAATCATTGAGACTAGTAATTCGCCATTCTCTTCTCCATTAGTGATTGTCCGGAAGAAGGACAATAACATCAGACTATGTGTTGATTATAGAAAATTAAATGCTAAGACTATAGTTGACAGCGAACCACATCCACTTATCGACGACTTACTGCCACGTCTATCCAACGCAACTATATTTAGTAAGATAGACTTAACTAAAGGTTATTGGCAGATACCACTGACCGAAAAGGCTAAGTACTACACCGCATTTTTCCACTCCACAAGGTCTATACCAGTGGAATGTGATGCCTTTTGGGCTTGTTAATGCGCCAGCTACCTTCATTCGCCTGATGCGACAAATTTTATCAGGTAGACCAGACGTTATTACATATATTGACGACATATGCTTGTTTAGTTCGTCGTTTGAGGAACATGTTTCGGGACTTAGATATGTTTTCGACACTCTAAGGAATTATCATCTAACTGCTAAACCTACAAAGGTGCAGATCGCGTGTAATGAGATAACCTTTTTGGGACATATCATTGGAGCGGGATATATCCGAACGTTACCTAGTACGGTCTCCAAAATTCTAAACATAGCAGTTCCTCAGACGAAGAAACAGGTCAGGAGTTTGTTAGGACTTGTTCAATATTACAGTAGATTCATACCAAACTTGTCATCCATCACGGCTGTATTGTCTTCATTGTTAAAAAAAGACATGCCGGTGAAGGTGACATGGACTGGTATATGCAATGAAACTTTCAACAAAATTATAAATTTGTTTTCGCATGAACCAATTTTAAGACTTCCCGATGCTTCCAAAAGATTTTTCTTACGAACAGATGCTAGTAACTACGGCATCGGTGCATGCCTGCTCCAGAACCATGATGGCGTTCTACATCCTACCTTATATATTTCAAGAAAGCTAAAGCCGGCAGAAACAAAGTATTCCACAGTGGACAAGGAACTTTTATCACTTATATGGGCAATCATGAAACTAGAGAAGTTCTTGCTTGGTGCTCCATTCACCATACAGACTGACCAGCGTGCTGTAGCATCTTTGCGTAGATCAAACCACAAAAGTCCAAAACTCGCCAGATACGCGATCATCCTGCAGCCATTTGAATTCTCCATTGAACATATTCCTGGCACTGAAAACATTGTGGCGGATGCTTTGTCACGTAATCCTATTGACGACGAATAATCAACATTGACATTCCTAAAATACGTCAATCATCACTACATTGGATAGAACGAAGTATCAACTATAAGGGAACTAACCTTGACTTCAATTTAATATTTATAAACACTATATGCATCACAGAATTGAACTAAAGACAATCAAGGTATGCATATTGACATTGAAACTTCGTCTAACGTCCATACACGATATATGAATATTCGTTGAACAATCATGGAACAATATCTGACGACAAGTCGAACTTATTATCCTATGTGCACTTAATTCTTGGATCCTAGGATAATTGACATTTCTGTCCGACGTAAATGTTTCAACACTTTGTCTAAAAGAATTCATCAGGATCAGGACTACGGATGGATCATCATATCCTATACTAATTAATTAGTTAACTTAACTTCTTAATTGAATTAATATCAATAAAATGAAATGTGAGAAAAATGAAATGAAAAAAAAAAAAAAACGAAATATGAAAAGAAGAAATTATGAAAAGAGAAAATAAATCTCACACAAGTATTAGATTAATATTTTTTTTTACTGTACCTATACGTTATTTAGTTAGTTAAATTAGATAGTTATTATTCACTAACACTTAACACACACAATTAAGTTAAACTTATATTCGAATTTCTTTCTATTTCTTCTCACTTATTTGTCTTTTCTTCTCTCATAACATCGCGTTACATTAGAATCTTAATAATTTAACTCTTAGTTTAATTAATTAATTTAATTTTAATTAGTCAAATTAATTCCTATATGACATACTAATACGACAGACCTTACTTTAATTTAATTCTATCATTCACTATTGACATTAGACATTTTATTTAGTTGATATAATAATATGCATAATATTGATATATAATATGATTAATGTTAGATGACTATGACAAATAGTTAGTTGACATGACCGCGACACGGTTCTACTCAGAACATCGTCGGCCATATGTCACAATTGTGTTAAATTTTTTTGAAAAATTGTTAAGTCGGATAGATCTTGAAAAAAAATCTATCGATTTTTTTTCCCCGGTGTACAGGGAATTGTTACGGTATATGATATTAACGCCGTCTGCTAAAGGTTAGCAGACGTGCAATTGTAAAGGTTAAGACATTTAATATATTACGATAGATGTTTCAATTATTGAACGCTCCATACACGATCGATTATGACGTGTCTAGCGTTGTTTGGGTCACAGTCGGTAACTAGGAGACGCTACCCTTTGTTACTTGACCGCCAAGCTGAATAGCTGCGTTTTCTAACCTTCCAATTCAATGGCATGATATAGCCATTTATATGTGCATTTATGATGGATCAGGGTCAGTCCTAGAACTCTATATGAGAGGAAACTTATGGAGGTTAGTGTTTAACTAGAATCCTCAGAAGGAGGAGAATAATCGTCCAATCCGTATGAAATATTCAGACTCGCAGTCTCACTGTCGGCAGGTAGCCATGTCTATCTGCATGTGCATGTAGCTGTGATGTTCTGACGACAATACTGCATTGTATCCTTAAACGGACATTGACACGTAAACCAGCAGTCTACGTTATTGATTAATTTATGCATGACTTATATGGACTTATGTTCTGCTCATATTTGAAATGATCATCCTGTGTGTACATGTGATTAAATATTACGGACTCAACCTGAAGGCATTAATTACTTCATTAATGTTGCTGAGTTCAAGTATTACATGTTACTTCTTCATACCATGCTACTGAGTTGTATGAACGCTTCACCCTAATTCGCGTAATGATAAAACAAGCACGATGAACAAGAAATCACTAAAATAACTATACTCAGCACATGATCTTCAACTGGCAAATAACTCAGCAACAAGGAATCACCAATGATAGCGCCTATACAGTGATTTTATTCAGGTTAATTCCATCACCGATGGAGGATATATACGAAAAAACCACTTACTGGAGCTATTTCATATGGTCCCGAAAACGGACGGGCTGACACTCAGTTATTTCATCTCTCTGTGTTCTACAGGTTTTATGAATGGTGATCTGTGTGTGTGTTTGTTGGTGTATTTTTCATATTTGATGATTATTTGATTATTGATGTAATTTTATGTTGTTGTGATGATATGCATTATTTTCATGCTTTTCTTCTTTAATAAATTTTACACATTTATTAATACGCTGTTCACGACCTTTCCATCCATATTTGTATTTTTTAGCTCGTTACTAGAATCTCTATGTATGATAAGAGAAAAGAGTTGAGAGCAGGAGATGCTTAGACAGTAAAAGTGAGTTGAGGCCTGGAGAGAGAGATCCTTTGAATAAATCTCCTTCCAGGTTGTCTCAAGTCCATCTCCTATTTACACCTTATCTAAAGTGTAATCTATAACTCTGTCAGTCCACTATCCCTTGTCGATTTCACTACAGTTGTCCAACCCAACTCGACAAATACTCTACACTCTAACTCAACCACGACAACTAGAACTTTGAAAATGGGTTTATTTAATAAGGTTAAATTTACACCACAATCCAAAGAAATAACTAGACCACTGATCACTCGAAGCTAATGTATAAATTACCGTCTGCGCAGAAAGAATACACTCCAATAGTCAACGAAGGTAGATGAAATCTAGCAGGAATCCGACTAGGCTATATGCTAGTGCAACTCGGATTCTGTCAGAACGAACGATAAAATGCAGTTTTCGGAGTTCTTTATTTATACATCTCGAATGTAACTTAAATGGGACGTGATGAATTTTCACACCTTTCTTGAAGTATAGCAAAATCCGAGGTACAGCGCCGTTGTTTTAACCGCTGTGTTTCCTCCGTTTTCCCCGGTCTACCGATCTTCTTCGTCTCAGGCTGCTCGCATAAGGGTGCGAAAATTTCTCGAAAAGCTAACTACGTTAGCTGAGAGTTCCCTGATTCTTTAGATCGTATACCGCTCCACGTTGAATTCTGCAGATCAGCCTGTCTTTGATGGTACCGCTGTTCTGAGAAGCTTTGGCAACTCCCACCAGGCGGGGCGACAGCCAGGTAAGAAAATGAACTGCTGTTAATTGCTCTAGAAACAGGAGTGTCTCTGGCCACGTCCTCTTTTGGGCCGGCGTTAAGGAAAAGATTGCTATAAATCGTTCTCAGAGATGGTCGTGGGCGTGATTTAACCTCCCATCAAAGGCCATGCGATCTCAAAAGTTCACAGAAGATAGCAGGCTACATATTAATGATCCAGCGTGTAAAATTCTCGTGGAAATGCTGCATGCAGGTTAAAGTTACAATAGATGATCAGGGGTTCTAAAGTTATGAGAGGCCAATATTCTGTTATAATCCATCGAGTCAGGGAAATTCATTTGTCATACTTAGACGTACGTCACAGTTGTCCCCACTTTTGAGACATGGAAACTCGTTTTCATGTTTCGTTTATGACAATGAATCTGCCCTGATCGGTAGCTTTTGGATGATTGGCATCGTCGATTTTCTCCTCTTCCTCCGTGGTCCAGTTTCTACTCAAGAAGTCAGCTCCGACATTCTGTTTTCCTGGAATATATTCCACTTTGAAGGAATAAACACTCAATAACAAGGCCCAACGCATTATCCTTGCGTTGAATTCCTTATTGGCACCCAGGAAAGCTAATGGAGCATGGTCTGTTTGCACCGTGAAAGAAGTACCATACAGAAACTCATGATGGCGTCTGATGCCATGAATCAGAGCGAGACATTCTCTTTCAACGACACTGTAGTTGCGTTCCGCTTTGTTCAGTTTCCGACTGCCGTAAGCTACTGGGAATAGCATGTTCGGGTCACTGTCCTCGGCTTGCAGCAATGTTGACCCGATGCCGTGACCTGATGCGTCAACTCTCAGTACGAAAGGTTTCTTAAGGTCAGGTAACCTTAGGATGGGGTATGCCGACAACTGTCCTTTCAAAGTGCTGTATGCCTGTTCGCACTTTTGATCCCACATGACCTTATCAGGACAACCTTTCTTGGTGAAGTCAGTCAGAGGTGCTGTCAGTCCGTTGAAGTTCTGGATGTATTTCTGATAGTAGGCACATAGTGATAAGAATGACCTGATGTCTTTCTTTGTTCGGGGTCTTTTTGCTGCCACTATTTTCTCCACGTTCTTCTTAATAGGCCAACTACAGCCGTGAGAAATAGTGTGCCCCAGGAAGTCCAGCTTTTCAAATGCGATGAGACATTTGCTAGGTCTGGCTGTGAGACCAGTTTCCTGTAGTCTCTTAAGGAGCATAGCGACGGTAGCAATATGTTCTTCGTAGGATTCCGATGCAATTAAGATGTCGTCCATGAAATTATGGATGTGGGGACTTTGCAAGGGTTCTAAAAGCTTTCTCATCATCCTGGTAAACACTCCTGGTGCGTTATGCAATCCGAACGGCATCATATTAAATGTGTAATGTCCTTCACTAGTGCTGAAAGCTAGCAAAGGTTTAACTTCCTCCTTGACTGGTATTTGATAATAACCTTTACTGAGGTCAATCTTGGAGAAAATCGTTGCCTTGCTGAACTTGGTGAACAACTCAGAAACAGTTTGGAGCGGTTCAGGCTGGAATTCCGTTACGGCGTTTAGCAACCGGTAATCAGTCCACAGCCGAACTTCCTTATTGGGCTTCTGTAACAGCACTACACTCGAACTGTAAGGAGATGTAGACTCGCTGATAATTCCTGCCTGACGCAGCTTGTCTAATTCTCCGCGAAGTGCATCAGCTTTGGCGTACGGAATGGGGTATACTCTGGTTCGAACAGGGGTCTCGTTTGTTAATTTCATGTCAAATTCGATGAGATTTGTTCGACCAGGTACATCCGTTAAGACTGCACTGTACTGCTTCAGTAGCGCCCTGGTTTCTGTTTGTTGTTCTACTGAGAGATTATCGCCGAACTTGACATCTTTAAAGGATTCTGTGGGTTGCAATGAATACTCCATGCAACCATCATCATCATCATCCTCGTCTTCCGTTGCTATGGCGACAGCCAAGAGATGCTCGGAGGATGGCACCGGTCTTTCCAAATATTTCTTAAGCAGATTTATGTGGAAGACCTTCTCCTTTCCTTTGATGGAGATCTTGTAATTGGTACGTGAGATCTTTTTAAGGACGGTAAACGGCCCTTGCCATCCGATGCGAAGTTTATTGCTTCCGGTTGGAAGTAGCAACAACACTTTCTCCCCTGGTTGTAGTTCTCTCTCTTTTGCAGCTTTGTTGTATCTTTTAGTATGTTTAGCGCGGGCTTTCTTAAGGTTGGTGTTGGCTAGGTCCCATCCTAGCTTTAACCTTTCCTTGAGCTCAGATACATATTTGCTTGCAGAGACGACTATCTCGTCAGCCTTTTGGTCTGTCAGGGACCGAAGTAAGGCTTCTAGTGGCCCCTTTATAGGTCTGCCAAATAAAAGTGTAGCAGGCGGGAATCCCGTAGACGCTTGGGGAACCTCTCGGTAGCGAATAAGGCAGCCGATATGTATAGGTCCCAGTCTTCCGGTTTCTCCTGACCCAGCTTACGTAACATGGTGGTGAGGCTGCCATTAAAACGTTCCACGAGCCCATTTCCGGCCGGATGGTAGGGACTTGTGTGGATATGTTTGGCCCTCAAGATCTTAAAGATCTCCTCCATTAACAGGCTACGGAATTGGGATCCATTGTCCGTCAAAACTTGTTGAGGGAATCCCAACCGTGTAAAGATTTGCACGAGGGCTTCTGCGACATGCTTGGAATCTATGCATGTTAGCGGTACAGCTTCGGCCCACATTGTGCAAGTGTCGACTAAAGTCAGGATGAACCTGTGCTTTCTTTTGGTCCTTTCCAGGGGTCCAATGATGTCGACAGCAACCCGTGCAAATGGAGTACCCACTATTGGCATTTGCCCCATGGGTACTGGGGGTGTCAAGTGCTTGGGTGCTACCCGTTGGCACTGGGCGCAGGATTTCACGTACCTGATAATGTCAGAGATCATTCCTGGCCACCAATAGTGGTTTTTTTTCGCTGAATAGTGGCGTTTTGTCCCATATGTCCGCTAAAGGGAAGAGAGTGCCCCATTTCTAAGATCTGGCTTCTGTACTGCGTCGGTACTAGGAGCTGGTTATTCCCCGTGTCCGGGTTGCCCGTTCTACGATACAATACGCCATCTTTAGAAAAGATGTCTCCGTTGTGGCTGGGGTCCTTAGCCATGGGCAGTTTTCTAAAGCAGGGCTCCAGAGTAGGGTCCTTTTGTTGCGCCTCCTTCAGTTCATTCGGCAACAAATTTGGCGCAGGCTCCTTCTCCTTCTTGGCTTGCCCTCTTGTGGTTGCCGCTGCCACAATCGGCTCCTTTGGTCTCCCAATAAACACATATCTACATCCCAGGATAACTGGGTAGATCGGATCATCCATTATGGCCGCTTTAATAACACCTCTGACAAAGTCAGAGTGTATTTCTACCAGTGCGATAGGCAGCGTCCTGGGCGCATCACTCTTAAAACTCCACTAAGTTTGACGGTTTCCTCTGTCTCCTGACCTGGTTTGACTAGATGTCTAGCAACAATACAACTAAAACTTAATCCAGTGTCAAAGAGACAAGTGGTTGAGGTACCATTCAAAATTACAGTTCCTCGAGTTGAGGGTCGGTCCCCCTCAGGTTGAGAATCACTGACATTGACTCTACCTTTCGAGGCTGTATGCAAACATCCAACGTGGTTTGGACCGGTTTGTTTGCCCTGATCAGACGTTCCTGGTGTAGGGGTCTTTCCTTTTCCTTGACGTTGGTGGCCGCGCTGCCACGTAGGCCTGGTGGGTTGATCAGAATTGTTGTTGGGGGGGTATCGGGTTTTGTAGAATTTCGATTTTTCCTGGGGAGGTCTCTGGGTATTATTTTCTCGTTGGTTATAATTCTGAGAGGAATTAGAAGAATAGGATGACTGCTCTAGATTTTGTTTTCGAAATGGCTCATCTGTGGGTTTACGTTTGGTGCTGGGAAGTTCGGCCATTGCATTGGTATAGCGGTCGGCCTTATTGAGGATGTCCTCCAGTCTGACTGCGCCCTGTTCCGCCAAAAATCTACGGGTTTCGTTTGACAAAGTAGAATTTATCTGCTCCACAAGAACAAGTTCAAGGAGTCCCTCATATGTAAGAGGTAGGTCCGATAATTCGATGCATTTTGTCAAATAGCCCGTGAGACGTGAAGAGAACTGTGAGAATGTTTCCGTGTTCTCTTTTCGGCTGTTCCTGAACATTTGCAGGAATTTTCGGGCGGTCATCTCAAACCGTTCTAGCAAGGCCTTTTTCAGCATGTCGTAATCATGTTGGTTCGATCCCAGCTTTGTGTATACGTCATAAGCATTAGCTTTTAGTGACGTTGAGAGCTTAAGTGCCCAGCGGAAACTCTCTAACCCATACAGATTCGCGAGCCTTTCGAATTTTTCTAGGTAGCTGTCAATTTTTTCATTATTGCTAGGAAAAGATTCTAAAGCAAAAGACATCGCCGTTAATTGGGCAGTCTGAGTGCTGGAGAGATCCATTGACTGGGGCGAAGACGGCTCTCCTTTATTCGGAGTAGAGGCGCCCCGACTCTCTAAAGCCTTAAGCGCCAGTTCATGCTGTCTTTCCCTGTCTCTCTCCTCACGTTGTCTCTCATTCTCTCTTTCCCTGCGAGCTTCCATCTCTGCCTCAATTTTCTTCTGCTCCAATTGACGATCGTCCGCTTCTTTCTTCCTGGCTTCTGCCCTCTCTTCTCTCTCTTTTTCTTCCTTCCTCTCAGCTTCTGCCCTTTGTTTCTCTTCTTTCCTCTCTGCTTCTGCTCTTTGTTGCTCCGCGTCATATATTTACAGTTCCTGGGTGATAAACACATTCGCGGCTTCTGTGTCTAATCCTGAGTCTTTCGCTTCCTGTCTCAGAATGGATCTTATCCTAATTCTCTCTGCTATGATTGAAGAACTGGATGCTTCTACTATTAGAGAGTATTAAGAAAGAACAAGAAGGGAAAAAAAAACAAAGCCGCTACGAGAAAAACCGAAAGTAAAAAACAATTTACTTAATGACCTCGTGTGTTAACTTATCGCCGCTATTATTGTCACTTAAGACTTTTAACGCAAGCAACTATGCCAACTACTTGGTAAGTTACACTAGAAAAAAAAATCTACTATTACTTTCAGTAGAGAAAGATTTAAATTAAACCAATTTAAAAGGGAAAAAAAATAAAAAAATAAATTTTTTCCCCGAAATTTTAATTCTCTAACAACAAACTCTGTCCCTGAAGTCAATTTTATGAGAAGAGACGTGTTAACAAGACTTAAAAAGTCAGAACAAGGCGTCTTTAGCTGAGCTCAACTCTAGTAACTTCAAAAAAACCTTTAGTGACTGTAAAACAATCACGCAGTCCCAGCAATTATATAACCAAAAAATTTCAATTCCCTCTGCCAGAGAATACAAAGGTGACAAATCTTTTATTATCACTAACTGCCTGCTCCTGTGGAAAAACAAACCTGTTATAATTATTGTGTGGTCGGCCCAAATACTGAACGGCTTGGTCTACGGGAAGTAATTACTTTTAAAGATTATACCCTACTTCACAAAGACAATCAACCACACTCTATTTTAACTAGGTTCAGAATCTCGAACGAGCTAACCATATATTGTCGTAATTTTTCTCTGAGAGGGTTCTGATGGATATTGGTCCCTTTAGAGTGTAGAGTGATATTGAAGGCTCTGTGAGAATAAGGATTTAGGAGAATGAGGTAGTAGATTCACAAGCACTGGGAAGAGCAAGGACAGTCTCTTATTACGACAATATCTGTTTCTCACAGACTATTCATATCTCTCTTCTGAACAAACAATTGTTTGTCAGTTCCAGTCGCTCAGGCGCACTCACCGATTTGGTGATTCTGTCGCACAGCGTACATGAATACAGCCTACACAGATGGGAAATGTTTGGAGTTTTGGGCCAGCCGACAACCAATACAAATAAAGTTTAATACCTTTATTATCATAAATCAGTCACAAATAATTATACATTTACAGTCAAAAATCAAAGGTTACAGAATACAAATATGCTAAGGGAAGAGGGGGGTTTGAGGAGAAATATCCCATCCACCGTTTCCCGTTTGTATTTACTAACAGACAAGACCCGGTCCCAAAGACACGAAAAGGGGGGGAGGGGGTGATCAGAGATAGGCAATTTAACCAACCGGTAAATTTATTACTCTGGGGCAAGGGGTTACAGTAAAAGGGGGGGGGGGGGTGGTGTAGAGGAAAAGCTAGGGTCTCAAATGTCTCCCTTTAATCAACAAATTTTACGGGAGGGGGGAATGAACACAGTTACACAATCCCGCTACGAGAAGTCCCGTACAAGGATTATAATGCACCTTAATACTAGGTCGAACTAATTAAAAGGGTAAAGAAAAAATTAAATCTCCTTTCATTCAAGAAAAACACTCTAGGGCTGGCCATCCCACAGATACACACGCAGACTTAACAAAATGGTGAATTCTGGCACTCTAGGAATCATTTACCACAGCAGCTAATACCGTGGAATAATGGACTGGTCTTCTTATTTCTTCCGTGTCAGGCCCCAGATTTAACGAGGTAACAAATAGTCTCAAAAAATCGCCAGACGGTGAAGCGTAAAGGCTACTGTTGGTTTAGATAAAGTTCCTAATGAATGGCACAGGCACTTGGCTAGGCGTGAGGTATGGTGTGGTTCCTAAAATTGGCACAGCTGGTGGAGATAACTTTCTTTTTCCGTACTGTCACAAGTTAAAAACACTGAGGTAAGTTCTTCTTCGGGGGTGGGTAAAATCCACTGAATATACTTGACAGACAGTGTTCAGGTAGATCTATGTTTTTCTTCCCAAATAGGGCAGTGAATAAAATATGTTCTGCTTCCAGTTTACTTTAAGGACTAGCCTATATGAACTAAGTGTTTCTTGAGTGGCTTTATTCTCAGTTAAATTCAGAGGAGCGGGGCCCATTACAGGTCGCCACAAGTTTAGCTTTAAAAAAGTTCATATGTTACTGGAGTTATCAGATTGAGTTGGCAGAACTCTGTATATAATTTATAATTGCTGGGATGCAGGTTGAATGATCGTTCTGAATGAAAGATAATCAAAACAAGAAATGCATTACAAATCATATTATAATCTGACACGCAATAAATTACAGTTAGCCTATTTACTTTATTAGCGTCGTCAATTTAACAAATCAGGAAAACTCCCCGTGAGTTAAAAATAATCAAAAGCACATCTATCTATACAGAACTAAACTGTATTTACTAGTTATAATTCTCTTTAACGTCTGCAAAATTAATTTACGCGTTAATTGTATTAGGAAATACTTTTAGATGTAACATTTAGTTTGCACTAGAACTTTGAAAATGGGTTTATTTAATAAGGTTAAATTTACACCACAATCCAGTGAAATAACTAGACCACTGATCACTCGAAGCTAATGTATAAATTACCGTCTGCGCAGAAAGAATACACTCCAATAGTCAACGAAGGTAGATGAAATCTAGCAGGAATCCGACTAGGCTATATGCTAGTGCAACTCGGATTCTGTCAGAACGAACGATAAAATGCAGTTTTCGGAGTTCTTTATTTATACATCTCGAATGTAACTTAAATGGGACGTGATGAATTTTCACACCTTTCTTGAAGTATAGCAAAATCCGAGGTACAGCGCCGTTGTTTTAACCGCTGTGTTTCCTCCGTTTTCCCCGGTCTACCGATCTTCTTCGTCTCAGGCTGCTCGCATAAGGGTGCGAAAATTTCTCGAAAAGCTAACTACGTTAGCTGAGAGTTCCCTGATTCTTTAGATCGTATACCGCTCCAGATCAGCCTGTCTTTGATGGTACCGCTGTTCTGAGAAGCTTTGGCAACTCCCACCAGGCGGGGCGACAGCCAGGTAAGAAAATGAACTGCTGTTAATTGCTCTAGAAACAGGAGTGTCTCTGGCCACGTCCTCTTTGGGCCGGCGTTAAGGAAAAGATTGCTATAAATCGTTCTCAGAGATGGTCGTGGGCGTGATTTAACCTCCCATCAAAGGCCATGCGATCTCAAAAGTTCACAGAAGATAGCAGGCTACATATTAATGATCCAGCGTGTAAAATTCTCGTGGAAATGCTGCATGCAGGTTAAAGTTACAATAGATGATCAGGGGTTCTAAAGTTATGAGAGGCCAATATTCTGTTATAATCCATCGAGTCAGGGAAATTCATTTGTCATACTTAGACGTACGTCACATGTTTGTATATGTGTGTGTGTGTAATGTTACTGTCGTGAGTAATTCTAATCCACATATATAAATTATCAGGTAAATGTAAAGCCTAACGCATTAATTCAATAAAAGGAAAGAGAAATGGTAAAAGTACAGTGCTGTCACAATGGCGTACAAAAATCCCCCTTTTTTCTACTTCGTCTGCAAATTGTAACGTTTCACGTTTGATAGTAAAGCCTACAGCAGCATACGCGCGTCTCTACAAAACAATAAAACGTGTACTGCATTTCTAAGAAAACCTTGAGATACGGAAGCTGATTAATGACCTAAATTAATACTAGCCTTAATTTCATTTTATACTCTACGTTAACATAAACGAAAGAACAGATAGAATTAGGAGAGAGAGAGAGGGCTGATCGGAGGAATGCCGGCAACACTAACACGCGTCTCGCGATATACAATTTATGCCCCTCCCCGCGCGAAAGGCAACAAGCACTAACTTTTTTTTTCAGATAGACAGTGATAAAAACACTACAACTACGAGGGTTAGGTTTAAAAACCTGTAAAATGCTTATTAGGAAACACGACATTCTACTGTTTTATGTCTGAAATCCTGACATTAGTCTGACAGAACAGTCGAAAAGGCAGGACAGGTGGCGGTTCTAAACATAAAAAATAAAACAACAAATACACGACTATCCTAGAAAATACATATTTTGAACGCAGCCACTTAGCCCCATTAAATTTATATATTTGGGTTCCTTAGGACTTGCTGACAAAGAATATGTTAAGTGTTACGCAAATAGTCTAGGAATTAACAAATTATAGCCAAAAGAAAATAGTGAGGATGTCGGACAACACCAAATAATAATCGCACAGTGGCATGTTTTGAAACCACCATTTTACGGGAAATAGGCCACCATGTTAAATCCTATTTGATTGGATAGAAGTAAATGTAAGGCGAAACACGATTAGTCGGACTACAAATACTAATTTTTTGTTGTTAGGGGAAACAGTAGTAGGGGTACTTTTTTTGAAAAGCTGTGTAAACATGGCCCGATTGGTTAGACCCGCCAATATAGTCAATTAGGAGCGTCAGTTCAGTGCCACATTTTAAAATAAACTTACTAAGAAACAGTGTGTTGAGATCCAGAGCATATTTTTTCTAAATAAAAGCCTGGGACAACGGCAGATTGAAATTGTGCCATATTCATCGCCAGTCAACGTATTTGTGTATTATTTCCATGATTTGTGGTAAGCTTGACATATTTGATATCTTTTTGATGAAAACTGAATGTGAATTGATAATTTATGTCTGTATATGGGTGTGGTTCAGTAGCAAACATGAGGCAAAGCCTAGATATTGCTCCAACCTGAACAGAACTTGTCGGAGGAAAGTAAAACTGCATGGAATTGCCACATAGTAATGTGACACCTATCTTATTGAATAGAAGAAAATAATGCTGGAATTGCAGAGGCGTAGTAACCATTAAGGAGAAAAATACTGGTGTAAATTATTTCAGATGAAGCTAGCAGTTGGCCTACCGCTCTGAACTCAGTGTTTGTTATGTATTGTGCTCAGTGTGGAAATAGAGTATAAATTAGTTCTAAGGTAGGAGGTACAACCTTCTTGTTTCAGGGACCGTGGTTCAAACGTATTGAAGCAGCACCTGGTCTGAGTTTTGCTGAATCCAGAGGCTGACAGCTTACTCCTTGGTCCAGATAGCGACCAGTGTGGATTCTCAAGTATACGGTGAAGCAAGCGAGCAGAAGAGACTATTTCCTGCCGCCCTCACATGAGATAAGAGTCTGTGGCCAGAGCAGCTGAATTTTATATATCCCCCTCTAAAAGTGACAATATCTTAAATAAAGAGGGACAATAAATTGTTTCAAATGACAGGAACTGTGAACTTTTCTCAATACTCTACCCACCATAAGCAAACACTTGAAGTCATGATGACAAACATCAACTTAGCTTGAAAAAGCCAGTATTACCTCATAGTACTACTTCACAACTTACACACATAGGATAATAATAATAAAATATGTCCATACAAAGATCATAGTTATAAAATGGTGTACATACAAATTGTAATTACATTGGATTGTGATTCCTGGTTCACTGTGTAGTTGAATCAGGATATCTATTATTGAAAGGAATTAATACATATATTTTTAAACTTTGACACTGGACTCCTTTAAGATAGTCTTATAGAGTGTTATATGTGTGTGAGTGTCTCAGTATTGTAAAGTGTTGTGGAATAAATTGAATTGTTTATCTGTCTGTTGTTGTTGTGACTTACACTTCATCATTTTCATAACCCTAGACATTCAACGTAGTCATCACAATATTCCAGAATAATTCTGACTGAGGTATAAATGTGGTAGCAAGTAAGGTTATCTGTAAAACACTACACCTATTAGATACAGATACCTTCACAGCTGATCTCAGTCAGCAACACTAAGTCCCCTATAAATATTTATATCATCCCACTTTACCACAGTTACGCGAAAATAGATGGGGGATGAAAAACCTGACAGAGGAAAGATCATGTTCCTATTTCCTGCATTTCACGAATATATTTCAGTAGCCAGCTGAGAGTTTTCATTGGGAATGTGGAAAACCTGACAGAGGAAAGATCATGTTCCTATTTCCTGCATTTCACGAGAATATTTCAGTAGCCACAGCTGAGAGTTTTCATTGGGAATGTGGAAAACCTGACAGAGGAAAGATCATGTTCCTATTTCCTGCATTTCACGAATATATTTCAGTAGCCACAGCTGAGAGTTTTCATTGGGAATGTGGAAAACCTGACAGAGGAAAGATCATGTTCCTATTTCCTGCATTTCACGAATATATTTCAGTAGCCACAGCTGAGAGTCTTCATTGGGAATGTGGAAAACCTGACAGAGGAAAGATCATGTTCCCATGTCCTGCATTTCACGAATAAATTTCAGTAGCCACAGCTGAGAGTTTTCATTGTGAATGTGGAAAACCTGACAGAGGAAAGATCATGTTCCTATTTCCTGCATTTCACTAATATATTTCAGTAGTCAAAGCTGAGAGTTTTCATTGGGACCTTTGATCCTGGGGACGCCGCCATTTTAAATGCCTGTGGAAGAAGTCTAGTCCGAAATTACCCTAATTTATAACAGTCTTTTTTCTCCACAGCTGCCTAAAGATCTACCAACTCATCCACTGGTCTCTACCGGTAGATCGGGATCGACTGGTTGCCGACCCCTGCTCTAGAGCATTGTTGTATGTGCTTGTTATTTGATGGCGGGCTTCAAGAGCTATTTCGTCATTTTCAAACTGGATTTGTCGACTGGAACAAAATACACAAGCAAGGATCATGGCCTATAAAATATGAAACATTGCATTCCGATCTCTACTACGCTACAATTCTAAAAGTCTGACAAGGAATTGGAAACGCTGACGGACGGCATTAGTCAAAACTGAAATGAAGCTTTAAATCTGGTAGCAAGACGTACAGCTTTACGTGCTAAATATGAAATATACAATAATTCTAACAAGGACAAATGCCGCGGATACATTATCCTCTAACGGAACTGCGCCCTTTCTGAGAGAACATATAAGAAATTACATACATTCAGGAAGTGTAAATGTTTCATACCCTTTTACAACCACACTTGAAGAATTTTTCAACTTTTAAGGGTAGAAAATGTTGACGCAGATAACATCTCAAATTAAAGAAACCAAATATTATAGCACCAACGATTCAGACCAAGATAATCTCAAATGCAGTGGGGAAAAAAAGATAGAAATATACAGGAAAACAAAACCTAGAAACCCCTCAAAATGTAACAGGGTGAGGAGATATTGGTCTATGAACACGAAGGGGATACACTACAAACACTACAGACATTAAGCTACGTCACAACAACAAACAGACATTAAGCAACGTCACAACAACAAACAGACATTAAGCAACGTCATAACAACAAACAGACATTAAGCTACGTCACAACAACAAACAGACATTAAGCTACGTCACAACATTGCAGCCTGGAAGAACCAACACAGAAATAAAATTCAATGTAAAAACACCAGTTTTCTTGTCCCAAAAATCAAATCAAAACCGTGATGTAAGTCATACATATCAGTTTCTGGTCATTATTCCTGATGTATTAAAAGATGAGCACGTACATGGGCGCTTCCCACTGAAACGTTTGATGCAAATCATTTTTTTTTGTCACGACAAAACGATTTCTTGACAAACATGGAACAGAGGTGACCTAATGTAGACCTCAGTCATACGACAAAGAAGCAGGATGTTTTCTGGCGTTCAAGCCAAATTCAAAGAAATCAACAAACTCCAGGAATGGGGTTCCATGTGCTACACATAGCCTCAGTTTAGTACGGACCACCTGTGACGTGTAATGGAAAAAGAGTCTACAGTATAATCTTACAGCTTATTGCAACCTAATAGCTGCCCTCTGATTTGCTAGCTAAAGAGGCATATATACAAACTGTCTATTTCTGCATCGTACCATTTTGTCCCGCCTTCTTTTCTTTTAACACGAGCCAACGAAATGTTTACAAACTGCGTGACCTGTCAGTCATAACAGGGAAGCAAATCAGGCTGTGTTTACCTCGTCCCCTCACGCGAGCATCTGTCAATCATAATAGTTCTCAGACAGTAAGCACGTGGGAGAGGCAAAATCACAGACTTTTTGAAGTTTCGTACTCAGGGGAAGTTAGAAACCCCTGGGCTCTTTGATCTTCAGAAGCGGGCATTCTTAAAGAGAAACCCGCTAGTCGAACAAATAGTCTTTTCATGCCGGTCGAAAACTCCCGACGAGAAACCTCATCGACCGACCATAAGTCTTTTATCTTGATACGCCTAGCTTCTGAATTTTGGGTCTCACCGGGACGCAAAATTAACAACATTAGAGATCAGACAAATTCAATGATATATATACTGTAGTTTTCTTAACCCCATCATCAGTTGTCAGTCAGAATTTTGAATAGTCTAGCGCAGTCCTAGAACCAGTCTTTCTTGTTGGAATATGGTGTACTAGTGTTCGTGGAGATTTTCATTTCTGAATTTTCTGGGGTTTTTTTTCCCGTACGCCCGCTAATACTCGAGGCGAAATCTCAGGTTATTATTAATGTCTAACCTGACATTGATTTTACGTGAGTATCCCTTTTCTTGTACAGAGACAGGTGTCCCTCGCCATTCAGGCAGATACTCGCCGATTTCGGAGGTACCCATTAGAGCTGGGTCGGCTCAGGAGCCGCCAATCCCTGGTCGACGACACTCCTTCAAATGTTCTCGCCAGGTCTCGAGTTAATCTAGTCCAAATCCCGGTCGACGAAAAATCCTCAAATGCCGTCGCCCGGGTTTGATCCTGAATCACCCGGTCGCCAGAGCGGTGTTGTAACCACTACGCTAGCGCGGCTCCTTGAATTTTCTGGTAAAAAGGATAATAGTGCTAATGATTTAAGAAGTGATAGCTTTCAACATTTGTTCTTCACTTAGATTTTTCTCGCTAGTAAAACAAAGTAACGCATAGCGATTTCATACCAGATATTCTATTTAAATGTTAAATCACGCCACCCGCATACCTTAGACCGTAATGATGTTAACAGTATAAGCAGACGCGACACTTAATCTCTGCAGGACAGAGATAAACCCGACGGTTTAGCTGACTGGACTTATATAAAGCAACTGATAGGGGAGTCTAGATTACACGTTATATTTCATTTGTGCATATTTGTCATTATAGTGTCTATTATTTTTAATACCATACGACGAACTAACAGAAGCCGAAAATGTAATAGCTATTTAAAGGCAGGCGATAATTGTTTAGGTAGCGCGTATGGAGAGATTAAATAATAATTAACATTGTACGCTAAACACCGGCGCGAGCAGGGGCAGGCAAATTAACATAATTCAGTCCTACCGATCTCAGCGCCAGCGGCGTCTGGTAACTTGTAGGCGTAAGGAAACACCGTGTGCCTTTTAAATTTAATCAGGACTGACGGAGTGGAGAAGAGATCGTCTTGCACCGTTTGTGTATAGATATAGTAGTAGCATTTTTATATAAATGTTTCTTGTATTCTTCGCAGACCTAACTACTCTAGAATCCCAGTGAGAACTTGTTACGGCACCAAATTGATAATATGTGATCGTGCCGGATCTTCTTTTATTAGCAAACTACTAGGTGACTGTGGCAGGCCTCGTTGCAATATAAGTAGTAAATTTATTCATTTGACTTATCTTCCAAGCAAGTGTTCCCCAAATTGACTGGCCATCACCGCCAGAGGTAGTGATTCTTGGATGAAGTATGGTTTCTTTTCTTTCCTATTCTTCCCAGGCTTCGTTCTTTCCTCCTAGTTGTTGACTAGCGACTGCCTCGTATTAGTGGTTTTCTTTCCTTGTTATATAATTAAAAGCTATTATTCCTGCTCTTCCACACCTTTGTAATAATCCAACTCAACTTGTGTGACAAAGTTTCAAACCAACAATGTGTTTATTTACAATGTCAATGATACAACATATTCAATTGAGCATGGTTCAACAACTCCATTTTCTATTCCATATCTCGAGGTCATATCTTTCCAAATTCCTAGACCTGTCAAACCTAACTCTGAAAATGATATCGATGGCTAAACATAGTGCATGAATCTATAAATAATATCAGTTTTCGTCAAAGTACTACTGCTGTGGTCTTCTCTTACTTAGACATGCCAGTGGTGACATCTCGTTTATTTACACAATGGGTTGCCTGGCAATCAGCAAATAATTGAGAGCGCATCTCTTGTAAATCAATGTAATATATACCTCTGTAGAACTATTCATGCTTGAGACAATACCTCGTCTATTTTATCATCAGCTGTTTATCTGTCACGCAACAGGTATGAGAGAGCGCATCTCTTGTAAATCAATGTTGTCACAGAACATTTTCATGAGTATGAATGATGATAGTGTTTGGTGTGAAGGGTCACTGAACTGTTGTTAACACTTGGTTAAGTGTAACTCAAGTAGTGAGTTCATGTCTGACTTTATGTCAACATGGGGTGACTTGTACATGCGTGGTAGAAAGCATGAAGTGAATACAAGTCGAGTGTGACTGGGTTAGTCTGTGATTTGGAAGCCGAGCTGGAAGCTCGTATTGTGTGACTGTGGAGAACCACATATGTGATTATTCGAATATGTGAGGAGTTATTATATATATATATATATATATATATATATATATATATATATATATATATATATATATATATATATATATATATATATTGTGTAGGTCCTACATAGTGTTTAGGCGAAGATTGTTATATCGCCTAGAAGTGTTCCTGTTGGAACCATATTGTTATATATGTTCGCGGAGAACAGTATAGGGCGTTGCAGTGTCCGCCCCTGGAGCTACTGGAAGAAAGGCGACGCGTTTCCCGTATTGTAGCGGTATTGGAATAATCCAGGCGTTGTTGAATTCCCGCCTGGATTAGATTCTGAGAGAATCTAGATGGCGAGGTTTAATGCCGCCAACCACTGATAGTAAGTGGAACACACCTGGATGGTGTTATGATTGTGCGAGGAAGGTATGCCGCACCGAGTACTTTATATGTAACTGTTAGTGTGTGTTCGTGCAGAGTCAGTCCGTGAACACGTGAGTCAGAATGCTGCTACATGTACTTGATTTCCATGATGTATGTATCAGTCTAATAAATGTCTGGAACTGTACCAGTGGTGTTGGGTTAATTCCTACGAGCCATTGTTGATTGTCATCTACACCCACGCCACACCCCATCGTCATATATCATACAGTATTCTGACATACTGGGGCTTAAACAGTTCTTTGACATATTGGGGGCTCAAATAAGGAGTAAAGTGAACCTGGGGAAGCACACCGGTTGATGGTTGACCTGACACGGGTTAAAAGTTCACGACCTCTCGTGGGACTTTCTTTCTGCACTCGAATATTTCAGAGAGAGAGAACGTATTGCAAAGTAACTGTTCTTTTCAACGAAGAAGTCCATGTATTGTCGGAAAACAGTCACAGGTCAACTTTGAATCTTCTGTACATTGAACTAAGCAGAAGTAGCATCATGTGTGATCGTGTATGCTGACCCTTCGTCCTGCAAGTGGGTCAGGTGTGTGCTACTACTGGTCACTATATTCAGTTGCTGCAGTTCAGCCTACAACAAGTCCTAGAGCTTAACATCACAGACTGTGGATTGTTCATGTGCTGGCTTCAAGTGTGTAATGTGTGATCGTCTACGTTTGACTGTCTTCGTGCTGTAAGTTTGTGGCTGTTGCATCATCATCGAGACCACTAGACGTCATTTCTACGGACCGGACAACGTGTGATCTTCAAGCAGTTAAACTATAAGATATGTATTATTCTTTGTAATTTAGTATAGATTGCTTGTTTAGGCCTATTCGTTTTCTGTGGTTATCGTCTGTGTAAATTTCTTCGTGCGGTGTGTGTTCATTTGATTCGCACAGTTTGTTTAGGCTTGTTTACCTTTTGTAAATCTGTTGTTATCGTGAGTTTTTGCATTCTTTGGTGTGTTATTTGTACGTGTGTAAGTGTTATTTGATGTTGTACATTATAATACTTGTCTTTATTTTTTCAGGTTTATGTAATTAATTTGTAGTATATTAGGATAGATATTTTTGTTTTTTTTTCTTGTTTGAAGTAATATAGATAGTTAGCCTACTTGTCGTCATTCAACTAGGTTAGACCTAGATTATAAGCATTAGGCCTATACTTACTTATTTAGTAGTTAGTATTGTAGACATATTTTACATTAGCATTAGTGTTTATACTTTAGTTCTGATTAGATGTTAATAGTTTTCTGTTTCTTCTTATTCAGAATTTGTGTCAGTGAACTGGAGTGCTATCGCCCAGTAGCCTACTTCTCATACCGTTACTGCGGAATTTCAGCGTCTTGATTCGACCTGCCACTCAAGACACTTCTTCAGAGATAAGTCGATATATTTCATGCAACATATACTCTTCTCTGTTTAACATACCACTTAAGCTTTCTCTGGTGGTCATCCATTGTGCAGTGTTTGTATTCGTTGCGTTTATTTCTGGCTATATTTTTGTGTGAGATTAATACATCTTTCTTTTCTGGAAGGAATTTGTATTGATCTGTCTACAGGTCTTGTGAAATTAATTCCAGTGTATGGGAGGTCCGGTCTTGGAGAGACTCAGTGTCTAGTGCCCCGTGGAATTATTTGAACATTTATTGGTGTTAGCTGTTTAAGTCTTGTTTGTATATCCATTGTCGTGTAAATAATGGTATTTCTCATGTGGTGTTTACATATGGTTTTCTTGCGTCAGTTCTTACTATCATTGTAAATAAGTTAATTTTTTCAGCTCCATCGTTGTCGTTTTGTTGCCAGGCGTAGATTTATACACCTATAACTATTTTCTTTTTACTTTCATCTGTCATTCCCCTCGCCTGTGGGTTATTGTTTGTCTTTCTTGTACTTGTAGTGTATTTCATCATCACCAGATCCATTTGTCCTCTTGGAAATCATTTATATATTTTATGCATGACTTGATATGTGGGAGTATTAAGAGTGAGTGCTATAGGTAAGCAGTAGTAATTATTGAAAGATTCATTACTTCATTAGTATTTCTTGCTTTGCGGTTGCAGCAAGAGTCTTAAGTGGTACTATTTTCATTAAATGGTGTTATCCACTTTCAATTTCATTGGTTATAGTATTGCTCAAAGAAATTTAGACATGGGCAATTCTGCAGGATCCATGGATGATTCGTTTTCATCATGGGATGATCCGATGCAAGAATGCAGTAGAACATGTGAGAACAGAAGAAGAAGGATAGCTCTGAGAGAGCTGGCATTAGCAATTAGGAATGGTGATGCATATGAGGTGTATAACTCTCATATAGAAGTAAGAAAGAGAGATAGTGTGAAAGTGTATCAGTTGAGAATGAAGAGTACCTTTGAGACTAAGGTACAACCAAAATGCAGCCAATACAAGGAAAGACCTAAATCGGATTTGAAGAAGGAATCTGATTCAGCGGTGACTAAGGTTAAAACTGAAACAAGGAGTGTGTCAGTACAAACCGAGATGCATGATGTTGGTGTCCAAACAGATAATTTGGAGAGCGTTAAATTCCAATACGAGATGCCATCAACAGTGACTGAAGTCAAGATACCGGATAAGGGTACAATAGATAATGATTCAGTCAAGAGTAAGGAAATAGTAAGATCACAGGTAGAAAACCAAAGGAGTGGTACAAAGACTACAGAGCTAACCATAAAAGCATCTGAGGAACCAGTTTGTGTTCCAGTGTCTATACATGCAGAGACATGTTACACATCAGGAAGTCACTACTAAGGAGAGTGTGTTATCATCTGATACAGGTGAATTAGATATAGACAAAGTGATTCTAGAGGAAGAAACCTATGAGGAAAAAAAGCAAAGGATTATAGAGTTTTACGGAGCTAAACAGCAAAGACTAGAAAGAACAATAGAAGAGACATATGAAGGAATAGAGGCTAAATACAAAACTGAAGTGCAAAGAATACAAGAGGAATATGAGACGGCAGGGAGAAGCAAAGAGGGATTAGACAAATTAGGAGTGGAGGAAAGCAAAGCAATAGAGGAGAAATACAGGGCTCGAATCCAAACAATGAATGAGAAATATGAGGCAACAAAGAAAATTCGGGAAGAGCTAGATAAAGCAATAGAGGAGCTAGACAAAGCAATAGAAGAGAAATCTAAGGCTGAAATTCAAGGATTAGAAGATCAAGCCAAAGCAAGAGATTGTACTCAAGTGAATGCTTTATTGGTTAACACAGATCAGTTAGAGATAGATAAATTGATTCAGGAAGAAGGAACATTTGAGGAAAAGTGTAGAACATTAGATGAAACATTCAATACTCTTATGCAAAGATTAAAAGAGGAATTCAAAGCTAGTAGTCATAGGATACAGGAGGAATTCAACATAGATAAGAACAGGATAGGAGTTGAGTACAAGGGTAATACTCAAATGATAGAGGAATATCGCAAAGTACGAGAGGATCGTATGTTTGAGGAATATACGGTTTTATGTATTAGTAATGAGTCGCAAGCTAAAGAACTAGAAGAGCAATTTAAGGCTGGAAAACAAAGATTAGAGCAGCAAGCAGAGGCATTGAAAGATCAAGTTAAATCTATGGAAAAGCGACATGAGACTACATCTGATGCAGATCTGTCAGATTTGAAGGAGGAAACTGGAGAGGCAGAAATTCAATGCAAAAAGGCTAAGATAGAGCATACTACATCTGTAGCCAAAATAGCAGTAACGGAAGCTACTGAATCTGCTAAGAAAGAGGTTTGGAAGACAGTAATAGATGGTCTGAAGGGAGAAGGTGCTGGAATAACAGCCCAATTAGAATTATTACTGGCTTACAACTTCAAAGGTAAATGTGCAGCAAAAAGTAAAGAGCCACTGAAGTTGTTGATGTTTAATGCTATCAAAACGTTACCATCAGAGAAGTGGAACATAGATGATCTCTTTGCATTATTGAAGATACTGTGCTGTCTGGAGATACTTTTGTGATCTTTGTAGTGATAGTTTGTGAAATTGCTTGAGTGATGGCAAGAGATAGTGTGACACATTTTATGTTGTAAGATAGTTAAGAGCTGATGGGAAGATAGTGAGATTGGTGACCCATTATGGAAAGGGGAGATTTATTACCCTGTTAGTCAAGACACAGTATGTTGGGTGAGAACGTGTATGTTAGATTTATCTCTCAGGTCATGTCCCTGTCCATCATTTATGTATGTTTACCATGGAAGAGAATGTTTGAGTGGTATGGACAGTGGAGTATAATATGGCATGAAAGGAAATAATGCATTTTGGAAATTGGCCAAATATGCTTTCCTAATCTGGATAATTATTTTATTTCCAGAATTTAGATATCCAGTAGTGTAGGAAACCTTGGGACTGCTACTACTTGAAGCACTTTATGCCATCACTGAGAGTGTCTTGACATGGTCATCGGTCAACAGGTTGCTGAGATGGTCTGCAGTCTCTTATTTTAAAAAGTGATCTCATGCTACTATAATTGTTACAGAATACCAGATTATGCTATATTGCATTGAATGTAAAGTTTTGATTTATGTAATCTTGTCATGGTACCGAACGATTGTATATGGATTGAGTGCATACATTTCACATTGGTATGATTAATTTTCGGGCATGTTTATGTTGGTGGATTGAGATTCTGCCTCATGAGGTTAGTTATTTGTAAATATCAACAATTATACAGTCATAGCTGAAGGCATGACCTGGATGATAGCTATTTATATTGCAGTTATTGTAAATGGAAATATTAAATCTCGTTTTGCTTAGAGAATCAAGTTGCTGGAAAACTCATGCTCGACATGAGCATAGTCTTAAAAATTTATTGGGATTTATTCATGACATTCATGGGAGAGATACACATAGTAGTAAAGCAACTTGATTTGTTGTTAAATATTTTTCTGTACTGTACCTAGCTGAGGTACTACTGTGGGTTAGACTTTACATTTTTGAAAGACATTGTTGATAATTTTCAGGCAATGATGTAATTTTGATAAAAGTAGCTTATATGTGAGATTTTTTTCGAAACGGTTGTATAATTGTATACACCTGTATAGTTTGTCTCATTTTGGTTGGAAGTGATTTATAGTTCATACTGTAATGGTGGAATGGTAATGGATAAACTAGTTTGATGCATTCTTTTTTGTGAACCCAAAGAGAATCAGTTATTGCTGAGTAGAAGACCTGCATCTTTGACAGTGAGATGTAATATTGTTTGTAACACTTACCTTGACAATGAAACGGTAATTATTTTGTTTTCAGTAATGTAATTCTGATGAAAGCATAGCTGACGTCTAGCTTATGCTATTATGAGTGCCAGGTGTAGACAAATCAGCATATTTTGTAGAATAATAGCCCCTCCAGTTATAGCTGACTTTGGGAAATTTTTTGATCTGGCATGTATTTTTATGCATTTACATAATTAATTTGTTTGAATTTAGTGGTATTTTATGACAGTATGGTGTAAGCATTTGCTCCATGTGATAGGTAGTCTGGAGAACTGTGGTATGGGTTAGAGTGTGACTCACCCATCGTTTAGTGTATAAGTGTTCCAGTCACTGTAATATGACAACTGCTTCAGTATGACCGTATGTCTGCATCCAATTATGTGTTGGTACATGAGGGGTTCTGTGGCGTGTACTCTTCGGTGCAAAACTTCGTTTTCCATCTGGAGAGGGGGGTGGATGTCACAGAACATTTTCATGAGTATGAATGATGATAGTGTTTGGTGTGAAGGGTCACTGAACTGTTGTTAACACTTGGTTAAGTGTAACTCAAGTAGTGAGTTCATGTCTGACTTTATGTCAACATGGGGTGACTTGTACATGCGTGGTAGAAAGCATGAAGTGAATACAAGTCGAGTGTGACTGGGTTAGTCTGTGATTTGGAAGCCGAGCTGGAAGCTCGTATTGTGTGACTGTGGAGAACCACATATGTGATTATTCGAATATGTGAGGAGTTATTATATATATATATTGTGTAGGTCCTACATAGTGTTTAGGCGAAGATTATTATACCGCCTGGAAGTGTTCCTGTTGGAACCACATTTATACTCTGTTCGCGGAGAACAGTATAGGGCGTTGGTGTTTCCGCCCCTGATGCTACTGGAAGTAAGGCGACGCGTTTCCCGCCTTGTAGCGTATTGAAATAATAGAGGCGTTGTGATTTCCCGCCTGGACGAGATTCTGGAAGAATCTAGATGGCGATGCTTAATACCGCCAACCACTGATAGTAAGTGGAACACACCTGGATGGTGTTATGATTGTGCGAGGAAGGTATGCCGCACCGAGTACTTTATATGTAACTGTTAGTGTGTGTTCGTGCAGAGTCAGTCCGTGAACACGTGAGTCAGAATGCTGCTACATGTACTTGATTTCCATGATGTATGTATCAGTCTAATAAATGTCTGGAACTGTACCAGTGGTGTTGGGTTAATTCCTACGAGCCATTGTTGATTGTCATCTACACCCACGCCACACCCCATCGTCATATATCATACAGTATTCTGACATACAATTCTAAGTCTAGCTACATCTGTAGAGCCTCCTGTAAACCACAGGTTTCATTGTTCTTGAGAGCCCAGCAAGGCACGACTTGCCCTGTTAAGTTTTCTGGTGGGACTGACTTCTCTCTGTCCTTCTATTCATTCCCGTGATCCATTCTTCGTTATCCCTTCAATATGATTGGTCCGTTGTTTAGTTCACTCACCGATCACAACTCACGGTTAATTCCTTCATAACAACCCAGTGAGCTCCGTTCCATAACTCTTTGCCTTCACTCACAATTTTCTCGTGCGTTTGTCCTGCTTCTTCGTTCAGTAAATCTAAAGGGCGTTAATATTCATAGTTATCTCCCTTAGGGATTTATGCTTAACTGCTATTTCCCTTTACTTCCAGCTTATTAAAAACGACCGTTATGCTAATTTTGTAAACCACAACTGTGTACTCACAGAAAATATTTACATCTAAAAGAGTTCTCTCCCTTACTATCCAAGCACAAGTGCGCAAACTTTTATCTCCCATCTTTTGAATAAGTAGTCTATTTCCTAAATCATTTATATTTCTTAAACCATTTTTTATACCCGCCTGTTCTAACAAAACCAAATTACTATGCTACGAAACCTCACGGTGACACTAGAGCAGAGATTCCGACGCCTAGCTGAGCCACAGTTAGATGAGATCCAGTGCGGATTCCGAGCAAACCGAAGTACTCAAGACCTAATCTTCACACTCAGACAGCTGAGTGAAAAGGCTCTTGAGTATAAGAGTGAGATCCATCTTTGTTTCATAGATCTGGAAAAGGCGTGTGACAGGGTCCCCTGGAGCAAACTTTGGGACTGTTTGGCAAGGAAGAACATTCAAGCACCTCTGATTCATGCTATACAGAGCTTCTACAAGTCTTGCAGAAATTATGTGAGGACAGCAAACCATAAGTCAGAAGAGTTCTGGACCACCACTGGTGTAAGACAAGGTGATATCCTGTGGAGTTTTTTCTTGTTTGCGGGAAAACTATCCATATATCTGATTTGTCTAAAAGTGTGTTTATTTTACTGGGTCTCATAGAGTACCACTACTGTTCATTCTGTAATATAGTGCTAACCTTCAACATTTGGGTTAATAATTGTTTTAGGGTTTTTTTCTCCATTCGGGGAGGGTGCACTTTTTCTACTTTATTGTTATGCATGTAAATGACTCTTTGATCTTTTCCTTTAGATATTTTGATGTTGTCGAGTTTAAATGATAATAAACTACAAAGAAACTTACCTTTGTGTGTTGGTCGGACACATACCCATTTATCCGTAGTTATTTCACGTTTGTGTGTCTTGTTGTCACATAGCTGTGTGTGTGTGTGTGTAGAGAAACATATCTATTCTTGATATGGAGGTTAAAGGCTGTCTTGCAACAAAGTACAGTAGTACGGATAGGCCTAATCAATCCAGAGACAGATCTTTTCCTCAATCTACCACCTGTGAAAAATTTATTTTCTATACCTTCTCGCGTATCTGTCGACACCCAATCTACTCAGACGGGCCAAATAAAACAATTAACCTTCCGTACGACACCACCTCCACATAAAGCTTGGCTGCTGTTAATTTTTTTTTTCTCAGCTTTTTACAATTAATCACAACAACCACCACAGATGAAGCACTTAGTTGCCAATAGTAGTTTCTTCTCCCGCTGATGGGTTCTGTGCAGATAGGTCACTGAAATTCTTACGTCTCTGGTCAAAATTACAAGTGGAGCACGTTTCTATTACACTCAAGAAGTAACTGTCAAACTGGTCCCGCGTGTCTACATCAGTCTACATACCCTCACTTTGTTACAGAGATTAGTACCCTCCTGGTACCACCAACAACTATGGTAAAATAATAGAAACGAAACGCTCTCCCGAGTATTGTGTTTTCCCGACACATACGTATGTGTCCCCTTTCTTATTCCACCATCCCGTTTAACTCAGAACTTACCCTCGATGAGAATTAAACGTAATCCCTCGAGAGACAACTTTCTTTACATTTAATCTGAATAGCTTTATAGTTATTTTACATTTAAATGGAAAGGTTATTAGTACAGATAGAAGATATTTACATTTACACTGATTGGAAACTGTTAGTATTGTCGCGAGAGGTTTGGATGTTATTAAAATAACGGCTATCCTGGACAATTAGATGTATCAGATGATACCAGGATAGTGCCAGATAAGAGACTGGTCTTAAAAGAAATACCCCCTTCTCTGAAAAGAGTAAGGGTGTATCGACATCAAAGTGGGGTCAAACTATGTAAATCTACAGGTATGATGATAGTGTTTGGTCCTGAAGATCTATCTGCTACGTCTCCAGATCCCACAATGAGTAATGGTTATATATTTGTTTGTGTGGCTATTTATCTAGGGGTAATTAATTTAGTTATATGTAATATCTATCAAACAGAACATTGACTTAATTAGAATAATTAAGCAAGACTGAGTAATAGTATTACAATTTATTGTTCCTAACCTGTTTTCTTTTGGTAGGAAACTTAAAAAAACTCAAGTTATAAGGTATTTACATAATGAAATAAATAATTTGGAATGTTCTCCATAACAAGTTATAATCTGCTTATGTATATATCTAAGTAATATTAATTTCACTCTTTCACTCTTGGTATCAAATACCCTGGACTGTAGGATAATAGGAGATTTAATATTGTCCTCAGTGATTCATCATTTTATAATGTTTCAACCTATAACCTGTCTGTATTAGGATAGTGTTTATTTTAAGTATTTATTAATATTTCTTTCTTTGAATTATATTTCGTCTTGCTTGTGGATAATCTGACAAGTGGATCTAGGAATCCACTTATCTTCAATGCAGTATGAGACACCTCCAATCCTGGCTGGGTTCACACAGAATAAAAACTCCAGGCTGGGATATGTAGCTTCAGTTCTTAGTGTATCAAGAACAGTTTACCACCATGATTCTTCTCAAGTGTCTGCCTCATAAACGTGCAATATTACCAGGCCAAAACCTGGAATGAAAAGACATTCGCAAAACGTGCAGGGTCCTTTAGTTTTCCCTACATACAGACAACATCACGTACAAACATTAAATCAGACACAGGACAGTTACCTCAATACCTCACAGCCAGTTCAATTTTAGTACTCATTTCCTTGATACATAGTATGTTAGATCCATTCGTCCATGATTGTCTTCCATATCATAATTAGGTTAAGTACAAAATACTCGTAGTAAGTAACATCTTGATAACATCACGTTTATATATCCTGTCATCCCATCCTATGTTCTTGAACAGTGTGTCGTTCCAGTAGGAAATATTCATTCAAATACCTTAATAGACTTATAGTCGCACTTGTGACATAATTAGCAAATATCTTACACTGTTGTCATTTCTGGCCTGTCGTCTTTAAAACTACACACGTTTGTAAGGAAATCCGTTACACATTTGGCCTATTTTCTCCTTCTAACACATCATCGAACAATTAAGTGGGTAACTACAGGCAAACAACATGAATTATATATACTATTATATATATATATTATACATAATATATATATATATACTATATTTAAATACAATATATATATATATATCTTACCCTCAGGTAACACACATAAGCTGATACTGGCTCTTAATGGGCCTCCTCTTTAGTCTGCTTTCAATACAGGCGGCAAAAGGATTTTCAGCTCACAATTGCGCTTCTCAGCTTCGTGTTTAATTTTCAAAAAGGTTGTGGCATTATGCTACCAAGTTCAAAGCTTTTTATAACGCCGTGTTCGACCAATCGAAACACAGACAAAACTGGCGTTAATTTTCCTTCTGCCCGTTTTTCAGCCCTATCGTACAATTTGAATAAGTTTAAATATTTATTATCTAACTTATTTCTGGGCCGATTTTAATTATTTAAAGCTCTAATAAAACTAGGAATTGATCTCTATCGTTCTAGCTATTAATATTTTAGTCAACCCAGTGCATTTAGATCGGTGCATACTTTAACTAACTAAATTGGGGATTACCCTGAAGTGAAATTATCATTAAAACTGATTTTTCTCGTACAATAAAATTTTATTATGAGGAAGTCTGTACACTAACCTCTTAAGTAATATCCCCGCCATAAATTGATCTATTTCTTTCTGGTTACAAATCTTTAGTTATTAAGAAATAAAATAGCTTCGTTCTATCAAAAACACAAAATAGGCCCCTATATCAAGCATCAAAAGGGTTTCCTATACTTAACAGAAAAAGGCGCGATTCTATTGGTTGTTAAATTTTGTACTGTTTATCTTCGATATTTTCGAGCGGTAAATTTGACGTGTTGTAATAGAGACCAAAATACGACAAGTATTATAATTAAAATGTACATCATTTCTTTCATCTTCCCCTCCCTGCTCCGTATGGAACTTGGGACTACTTTATGCTTTTAGTTCTCTGTAAGAAACTAGCGATAGAGCGATCCCCATCCCTAGCAGTGGTGGTTCGTGAAATCATCGTTCTATACGCTGAGATAGCTAGCCTCAAATGACTGGGACATCCACTAGCGATTTTCACACATTAATATTCACATGGTAATATATATATATATATATAAATATATAAATATATATATATATATCATATATATTATATATAATATATATATATATTATATATATATATAATATATATATATATATATATATATATATATATCCGCGAGACCTGGACGACCTATGCTAAGCAAGAAAGAAGGCTCAATACCTTCCATTTGCGGTGTCTACGCCGCATCCTCGGCATCTCGTGGAAAGATAAAGTGACAAATGTCGAGGTGTTTGTCACGTGCTGGCCTTCAAAGTATGTATACGCTTCTTAGACAGCGCAGACTAGGACTTCGCTGGCTTGGCCATGTTCGCCGCATGGAAGATGGTCGCATCCCAAAAGATATCTTCTACGGACAATTAGCAGATGGCAAGAGAACAGTTGGGCGACCACAGCTGAGGTTCAAAGATGTGTGCAAGAGAGATATGAGGGCACTGGACATGGATCCAGCAACATGGGAGGATGAAGCTGCCGATCGCACTAAGTGGCGATGCTATTTACGGCGCCACCTCAGATTGGGCGAAGAGAGGCTCACACAAGAAGCAGAGGTGAGGAGAAAACGTCGAAAGGAGCACCAGGAAAATAAGCAGCTGAGGACTGTCACCTCAGGGGCGCATTCCCATAGTCAGTTATGACTGAAGGGGCTATTATTATTATATATATATATATATATATATATATATATATATATATAATATATATATATATATATATGTGTGTGTGTGTGTGTGTGTGTGTGTATACATATATATATATGTATATATTAGTTCACATGTTAGTAATGAAAAATATAGAATGTAAAATGACAACGTACGCCAATCTTGGCTTACATATTTTTTGCTCAGAAGATGAATAAAGTAAAGGCACTTGATTAAGCCTCTTATACGTGTTCTTAGGGGTCGTAATTTTGTAAGATAATTCTGTCTATGACTCCGTGTATTTCAGTTTCCTCAGAATTCCTTATTAAAATGGGTTTCCTGGGCTATGTTCGGCCTGATAAATGGAAATTCTGAATTCTAACTTCCTGGCAAGCCTGGTTGTGTCTTGGCAAGCGTGAATCTCCCAGTGTCTTAACACTAAAGCGTGTCAGATTATATTCTTGCCCCACCCCTGCATTTATTTGTTATGGGGCTACTCAAAAGCTCCAATCATTTTCAAACATGCGTGTGTGGGGGGGGGGGGGATTTTGAAAATATTCCTGACATGGAAAAATTTTGAACGTAAAGTAGAGGTCACCTTTTCCATATATGGTATGAAAACATCCGATTGCCTGGCATGTGAACTCACCAACACATCTGTAAACTCATACGACAATGTGTTTCAGATGTAACAAATTATTACTATATAAAGTAATCTTGTCAAAACAAGTCGGTTAGGAAGCGATTAGGTCATCCTTGTCTGTCCAAAACGTGTCACCAAGACAAGTAATCTCTTATCTGTCACAAACCCTGGCCTTCATCAGCGATTAGCAAATACGCTGGCGATTTGTAGGGCTAATCTGTATTCTGATGTCGACTACACCCGCGAGTTTTAATGGATAGCCAACAGGCATGCCGACTTATCCCAGAGAGGGGTGTTTTTTTTTTTTCGTACGCCCGCTAATACTCGAGGCGAAATCTCAGGTTATTATTTTATGTCTAACCTGACATTGATTTTACGTGAGTATCCCTTTTATTTCTTGTACAGAGACAGGTGTCCCTCGCCATTCAGGCAAATACTCGCCGATTTCGGAGGTACCCATTGCAGCTGGGTCGGCTCAGGAGCCGCCAGTCCCTGGTCGACGACACTCCTTCAAATGTCCTCGCCAGGTCTCGAGTTAATCCAGTCCAAATCCCGGTCGACGAAAAATCCTCAAATGCTGTCGCCCGGGTTTGATCCTGTATCACCCGGTCGCCAGAGCGGTGTTGTAACCACTACGCTAGCGCGGCTCCCCGAGAGAGAGAGAGGGGTGTAAGAATGAAAATACCACATATCTGCTACACATAGCAGAGACAGAAAGAAAGAAAGTGCGACAACTGAAAGTACGCAACAAAAATCAGTAAAAAATGTAACTGATACTGCCATAGTGAAACAGAGATCGAGTAGGGTCGCCCCATTCTGTCACAGTGGCACAACATATGCGGAACAGAGAAAGCGCAAATGGCCGACACCAGTACCATTCATGGAAAAACTCTACGGCGAATTCAAATAGCTTCAAACTGACTACTGCTTTCTCTGAAAACATTCACGTGGACGTCTGAGAGTGTACGAAGAAGAAGAGGTTCCTAAATACAAACTTCCTACGAAGCAAACTCACGACAGACAACTCTTCTGTCGAAAACAATTCTTACAGACCACTTACTGTAAAATATCGCGTATAATACGCACAATTTTTACTCATTTTTGCCCGCTAAAACTCGTGCGTATTATACGCGAGTACTAAAAAATACGTGATTTTCGATATCGAAAGTAACCTACATTGGAAAGTCTGTCAAGTTTTTGTCACAATTTGACAGTGAAAATGGCGCAAAATTAAATGTACCATGTGTTTTCTTATGTGTCAGACATTGTTGCAAAACGCATTTCGCACTCTTGGTCGTCAATCTGTTTTGATATTAAGCTTTGTTGTGAAGTTTGTCATTTGAGCCCTAAAAATGAATTCGAGAAAATGTACTGCAGCAGAAAAGCACTTAGTGGTAAAATATGCAGAATCTAACGGCAGTCGGGTAGCAAGTCGACATTTTTCCATTAACGAGTGCAACATTCGATTATGGCAAAAAAACAAAGAGGCGCTGCAAGTGTTGCCTAGTAAGAAATAGGCGAATCGTGGGTCACCACCAGATCTTCCAGACCTAGAAAAAACATTATTGGAGTGGGTAGTGGATAGAAGGCAACAAGGCTTCGGTGTTTCATGCATTGAAATCCGACTTAAAGCTCTGGAACTTAAAAAATCTCGTACAGGCACAACAACATTTAAAGCGTCATATGGATGGGCAGTTCGTTTTATGAAGCGACATGGTCTTTCAGTTCGTCGAAGAACTACTATCGCGCAGCCATCTTCTTTCAGTTTTGTAACAAATGTTTCATAAAATAAAATCTTGAAAAATTATGGTGCGTATTATACACGAATTTCCATTTTACCTGAACATTTTGAGCTAAATCAAGCATGCGTATTATACACGAGTGCGTATTATACGCGAGATTTTACGGTAATCACTAGAGCCAGATGAAACATACAACCTGAGAAATAGTCAGTAACTACCGACCAAATGAATTCTCTCTAAAAACGTCTTTTTTTCTACAAAAGTCCACTGCTTAATAACCTGCTAACCAATCATCGTTCTTCTGTTCTTCACATGATCGTAGATTGGTCACTCAAATAAGCGAGAACCTGTTATCAAACTGATAAAGAATATTTAAAAAAAATTTAAACACAGGCTTTAATGCACTATAAAGCCACAAATAATGTTTCAAGAAGTTTATAGCTAGCAGTAAAAAAAAATGTAACATCAAATTGACAAAAAGCGTGATGCGCTTAAAGCGCTTATCATATATTTTATCCAAAAGTGTGTAATGAAGTATAAAGCAGAAGTTAATTTCACGTAGAATCAGCACCCCAGACTTTTTGTCAATTTTATGTTACATTTTTTTACTGCAAGCTATAATCTCCTTGTAAAATTATTTGTGGCTTTATAGTGCATTAAAAGCCTGTGTTTAAAATATTTTTAAAAATATTTTTTATCTTCTTCTTTTTAGTGTTTTGTTGTTGTTGTTGTTGTTGATTTTAAATTTTCAGTCAAATGTTATCGATCCGCTAATGATAGTATCAGATAAACGAGTCCAGCGCACAACAGGCGGATTTCATTATTCAGTATATTATACGGACAGTTAATATTTTATTTATTATTTTTATTTTATTTTAAATTTTGATAAGAGTTGTAAATTACATTTTTTCAAATGTAGTTGTCAGTTGTGTGTATGTCTGTGCACGCGCGTGCGATAGTGTGTGTGTGGGAGGGGGAAAGGGGGGGGGGGGGAGAAGTTTCAATATTTATCTCAAGAGAGACAATCTAGTTGGAAAGATTACACCTAGATTATTTGCAGTTATCGCCCATTTCACTGATGATACAATACAAAAAAAAATTTATATTAATTACAATTTTATTCATTTTACTATTTTTACGACTGATTATTATATTGTCATGGGGAATACACAACTATGCCAAGTTTCAGAGCTATTATCATCTGGAAGTGATTGAAAAATCGATTGCAAGATTTGAAAGTGACAAGAGAGTGACATACGTTGCAAGTATCTAAACATAAGATAATCATCACGTGACCATGCTGTCAGATACTGACAAGAAATTACAACGAAATCTATGCAGCACTGACATATCTGAGAATGTGAAGAACAAAGCCCAGCAGTAGTTCGTACTGATAAAATAGTGGCACTATTGACAGCCGTTTGAGAGGTCATCTGAAAACCTGTAATAGGACGTGGTCTAAGGGACACTATCGTAAAAAAAATAGTGATGAGTAGAGTACTAAAGAGTTATAGTTATCAATGCTAGAAATTAAGCAGTAGAAAGAGATCACGTGACTTCCTGAAATAGGGACTATAGATAAGAGAACGAGACATATTTGACAACTACAAATATCGTAAAATGACTAGCTCGGGCGTTGGCGTAGCTGGCGTGTTCTTTTTAGGGCTATATAATGATATTAGATTAGATAATTAGACAGATAATGTTGGTCCTTTTCAGGACTTAGTATCTATCAACGCTGATCGGGTTAGCAATCAACAGTGTTGACTTTTTTGGGGATGGTAAATGCATTATGATATAACCAAATAGGTTGAAAGGAACGCAACTCACCAGAAGAAGGCTAAACCGAACCAAAAAAAAAATAAAAAAAATTTCACAAGTACCGGGCACAAAAACGAAAATAGAAAATGTGCCAACTGCTTCGGAAATCACGAAGCAAGATACCGCACATGCTCCACATACCAGCAAACAATGCAAATAATTACAGTGTCCATTTCAAAGGGAGTTTCGTACCAAGAGCCAAAGCACAGAGTGGCGGCAAGCACACTACGGTATGTCATAAACGCGAAGACAGCCTATCAGAACAAGTCAGACAGCTTAGGTCAGAGGTGAGAGATCTCAAATAAAAACTACAAAAAGAAAGAGAAAACCATCAGCCAGACAACAACAGAACCACAACTGTCAGATGCGATGACATCACGGGTATCGTGGTAAGTGTAAATCAAGTGGTACTCGACATGAAAATAGTAGAACAACAAATACAAGACGACATCGCAAAGTTGGCAAAGTTAAAATCTGAAAATGAAGAGATCCTTAAAAGAACCGAAGTAGAAAGGCAGATCATCACTGACATTGCAACAAAACAATTGTGACCGTGTAGCTATTTGTGCGTAGGTCGCGGCATCAAATAGTATCGTGTTACCGGGCTGTGTTTACTACATCAATGAAAGAATGTGTGTGTGTCCGTCAGCTGATCGGGTCAGTTCAGTTAATGGTTGAGAGCAGGTCGCGGCATCAAATAGTATCGTGTTACCGGGCTGTGTTTACTACATCAATGAAAGAATGTGTGTGTGTCCGTCAGCTGATCGGGTCAGTTCAGTTAATGGTTGAGAGCAGGTCGCGGCATCAAATAGTATCGTGTTACCGGGCTGTGTTTACTACATCAATGAAAGAATGTGTGTGTGTCCGTCAACTGATCGGGTCAGTTCAGTTAATGGTTGAGAGCAGGTCGCGGCATCAAATAGTATCGTGTTACCGGGCTGTGTTTACTACATCAATGAAAGAATGTGTGTGTGTCCGTCAGCTGATCGGGTCAGTTCAGTTAATGGTTGAGAGCAGGTCGCGGCATCAAATAGTATCGTGTTACCGGGCTGTGTTTACTACATCAATGAAAGAATGTGTGTGTGTCCGTCAGCTGATCGGGTCAGTTCAGTTAATGGTTGAGCGCAGGGCCGGATTAAGCTAGTACGGGGCCTGTAGCATATGTAAAGAAAAGGACCCTATATTAAAATATAAAAAAACAATAGAACAACACAAATATATTTGAACACATATATTTTTAATTTGCAGTAATTATCATTATCAAAAGTAACAACACAGTCAACATTATTGTTTAAATATTAATGTGTCTACATTTAGCATGAGCAAATTTGTTGATGATAAAGGATGTATCAATTTCACGCAGAAGTTTATGTTCAATGCTCATTAGGGTGAGATTGTTCAATCTCTTTTGACCCATGGTGCTCCTTAGTTCATTTTTAATATGTTTCAGTTTTGAAAATGATCGTTCTCCGCTGCAGTTGGTTACCATTAGTGACAGACAAATAGATGCGCAAGGCGATTTATACATTTGGAAAACAAGACTCCAAAGAATTGTTAATTATCAAACGGTAAAACTGTAACTCTACAAGGTCTAGAGTAGTGCCAATATGAGAAGCAAGATCAGTTTTCAACAGTTTTGTAAACTGCACAGGTTCTTCACAAAGACTTTCTTCCAGATCTTCCGGATATGATTTAATAAGATTCGATGATCTCGTTACCACCTCTTCAGGTGTAAACGACTGTAACTGACGAAGGAATCCAAATACATCATTCAACTTTTGATAAGCTGTCTGGCGTTTTGACAAGGCAGAGAGCAAGCTATCAATAAGGACAAGAAATGTTCAGCTTTTAAACTGCTGAGAAGGCGTTTGAGATTCAACAAGTGGATCAAGTGTGCTGGAACCACTGAAATCATCATACTCTCGATTTCGTTTGTGTTTTCTTCGAGTTTGTTCTTGATAATGTTCACACTCAGTCAGATCCTTGGCCTTTTGCTCTATGTCTGCAAAAGTAGACCGCATAGCTTGAATATACCTCCGCAGGGATTCATAGAGTGCACAAGCTGTATTCAAATCTTGGTCAGAAGATTGCAAAGAAGCACTGGTCATTTGAAAAAGCTGTAATACTTGATCCCACAGTATGATCATTATTCCTGTTTCTAACTTCATCATGGTTGAAAGTAGACCACGAGCCTGTTGACGACACTCTTCCTTCTGATCATTGTTATCTGAAATATCATCCAAGACTTGTTTTATTGCAGAAAAGCTGTGTAAAAGTGCTTTTGTTGCATCTGCCCGAGCGGACCACCTGGTATCTGACAGTCTTTTCACAAAGGGCAAATGGGACTTATTATGACAACCGCCAGCACATAATGCAGTAGAAAGGAGACCCCACCGGTAGGTAGAAGCATAAAAGAAGGTGTACAGACTTTCAACAAATCCAAAGAAAATAACTGCTTCTTGACAACCTTCAGCAGCACATTTTCCAACCAAATTTAGTGAATGTGCAAAACACGGAATTTAAGGCGCAAACTTATTCATCTCTTTAATTCGTGCTTGTAATCCTATAAACTTGCCACTCATGTTGCTGGTGTTGTCATAACTTTGACCACGGCAGTCTTTAATATCAATGTCATTTGCCTTTAAAAAATTAAGTAGACTTTTAGTAAGCTGTTCAGCACTATGACCTTCCATATCCAAAAATGTCACAAATCTTTCAACTGGTCCACATGGCAAAACATAGCGCAGAGTCAAAGTCAGCTGGTCCATATTAGATATATCTGGAGTAGAATCCAATGAAACGGAATAATACTTGTATTTCTTCACTTCACAGAGAATGTGATCCAGTATGCTGGATTCAATCAGATTGATGAATTCCTCACACGTTGTTTTAGATATATATGATGTATGTCCAAATCCTTTGTTTGCATGAGTACTTATATGCTCTGCCAGAAAAGGGTCAAACTTGGCCAGTAATTCTAACAACCCTAAGTAATTCCCGTTATAAGGGGACCCAACAATTTCATCACTGCCACGAAATGAAAGGCCTCGTTCTGCTAAAAACTTCACAACTTCAATTATTCGCTCTAGAAGTTTGTGCCAATACCTTTCTTGAATGTCCATTTGTTTCACGAGCTGGGAATCGACACGTTCACCTTTGTTTTTACGCATCAACAGTGAAATTAAAGCTTGTCTATATGAGGAGCTTTCTTCATGTCGACGCAATAGATTGCTTGCATTTTTCCAGTCATTAAACCCTTCCACAGTGTCGTGTGGTGAGTACTGGGGCAACTACAACAGTAGTTTTTGCCAGGAATAGTCTATGAGATATTAGATATAAGGTCTCTAGAAATTGGCTCGTTACGAAAGAATAAAGACCTATTCGAGATAGGGACAAGAAGACAGGAATGCGAATGCTTTCCACTAGACAGTGTTTTCTAATTAATTATGGAAAGAGTTCTGTTTCCCCACGACCTTAGCTTCTGCCCTTAGATCCCGTAAAGAAAAAGCCCCCAACCTCATCTGAGTAGAGAAAGGTTCCTATAGGTGAATATGTAACACCGACAGCACGAGTGATACACTAACAAACTCTTGATAATGATCAACCGATCGTTGGGTTTATTAATGAAATATCCACACATATAGGGTTAGTAATGGTTAGAACGTGATGATGGTGAAAGACGATTCACACAAAACACACAGATGAGATAATAAAATTACAGTTAATTAAGTAATAGTTAATTAAGAATGAACTGGTGTAAAGTGAAATGATGATGTGATATGATACGTGTTACCAAAATGGTGAGTACTCTACACAGTCCATGTGTCTCTAAATGCTTCTCCTAGATATGAGGATTCACATGTATGCATAAAAATGTCCCAAGTTGTTATACGTTATGTCGAGTGGGGTATCTCTAAGCTGAGGACGTTCTGATGAATACTGTTGTCGTACGGAGAACGCTGACGAGATATCTATGTATATTCCTTCACTGTTTGAGTATATCTCTGTAGTGTGGATCAACAGTTAATAGTTGTCATATGAACAAAAAGTCTGTTGTCTAATCTCCCGACGGTACTGGTCAGACTAGATATCTTCACGAAATGTTAGTGATATGTAGACTCATAATCTTGCGTATGTAGTCGTGATTCATATACTTTCGAGTCTGCTTCATAAAATGCGCTTAAGAGTGTGTTGCACGTGGTATAAATATGCGATTCCTCTTTTGAGCTCTTTTGCTTGACTTCAGATAATAATGATCTTTCGAGTGATTTGAATTTATGATGACTCTGTATTGAACTTGTGAGCAAGCAGTATATGGTGACGAAAAATGCTGCGTCCACCTTCTGACTTGTGGGTGAGACAATATTCCTTTTAATTGAGGAATGAAAGATGTCCTATGGCGAATTCTGCTAGCCAAATGTCCGTTTTTAATAACTTATTTCTGGTTAGACGTCAGACACGTTGCGTGTAGACTCAGACTTCTGATGAACTTCTTTTCCCTTCGCAAAATCCTTTAAGAACACAATTAATCACAGAACTGAATTATCATCCACTCTGAATAAACACGTGTATTAGGCTATGCGTTTTTGGGTTTAATCTCTTCCTCACAAGGTAAAAAAACTGGACTGCCTCCCTCTAGTAGTTTATGCGGTATTATATATTTCTGGAAGTCACCTGGCCAAGCTGGGCGTCCAATGTGGTAAACCAACGCTTGTCTGAACCGCGACCGACCCAAGATAACACCATTACAGCATGAGACGTTTTCCCCTGGCCAATCTAGGCGTCCAATGTGGTGTCACAGAAATTACAGCGTGCCCAGATGTGTTTCGGATGACCATATGTGTTTTTACCAGATTTATCACGATGCAATGTGGGCTTCAAACGATAATGTCAGGCATGTGGACTCAATATGAAAGAACAAATGTGGTTCTCTAGATACCGGTCGCGAGTAATCACAACAATGAAATAGCAAATGTGGATCACAAATATGAGATGAAAGAGCAAATGTCGGAGAAAATACAATACGAAAGATGTAGGAAAAGATAGAGCAATAAGGCCTTTGCGCTCGTTTATCACAATAGCCCCTCCTCAAGTGTGATGTCAATCGTACTCAGGAGAGCTTAGACTTCTTGCTCGGGATTCCTTAAACCTTTTCCTCATCTTCGTTTTTCTCTCCGGTTTCCACCCTTTCCTCTACTTGTCTGTGCTCTCCGTCCTGCCTCATAGGATGACGGCTTAAAAAATCTGCTCCTACGTTATGTTTTCCTTGGATATAGTCCACTTGGAACGTGTAAGGTTGTAGAACAAGCGACCACCTCATTAGTCTAGCATTCAAATTTTTTGAATTGGCGAGGAAGGTCAGAGGTTGGTGATCACTCTGGATTGTAAATTTCCTTCCGTACAGGTATGCTTGAAATTTTTGTATTCCCCAGACGAGGGACAAACATTCCTTTTCGATTGTGGAATAGTTTTGTTCTGCTCGGTGTAACTTCCGACTCGCATATGCGACCGGAAATAGATTTGGTGGGCTTCTGTCATCTGGCTGTAGTAATGTAGCCCCGATTCCAATGTTACTGGCATCTGTGCGCAAGATGAATTTTCTAGTTAAATCCGGAAGCCGTAAAATAGGTTTTGTGGTGAGTTTCTCTTTTAAGAGTGCATATGCATGTTCACATTCTGCTGACCATGTCACTTTATCTGGGTTTCCTTTCTTGGTTAGCGATGTAAGCGGCGCACAGAGGCTATTAAAATCCTTTATATATCTCTGGTAGAATCCACAGAGAGATACAAATGACCAGACATCCCTTTCTGTGGACGGTCTCGGTGCATTTCTCAGCTTCTCACCGTTTTGAGTCTCGGGGAACATGGTCCCATGGGATATAGTATGTCCTAGGAACTCTAGCTGTTCACACCCAATTTGACATTTGGTTGGGCGGGCGGTTAGTCCCGCTTCTCTGAGTCTGTTAAACAGCAAGGATAGCACTGATATATGTTCTTCAAACATTCAGTAGCTACTAGGATATCATCCATAAAATTGCTGATGGCGGGATGATTCAAAGGATCCAATAACTTTCGCATCATCCTTGTGAAGACACTAGGAGCACTGTTCAGTCCAAATGGCATCACATTAAACTCGAAGTGTCTATCTGGAGTACTGAAGGCTAACAGGTTCCTCACCTCAGCTTTTACCGGTATTTGATAGTACCCTTTACTGAGGTCGATCTTTGAAAAATAGCGAGCCCTGCTCAGCTTAGTAAATAGCTGGTTCTGGTCCGGTAACGGTTCTGGCTGGAACTGTGTTAACGCATTCAGCTGTCGGTAGTCGATGCACAGGCGGTGTTCTCCACTGGGTTTGCGTAACAGCACCACTCCCGCACTGTAAGGGGACTCCGACTTCGAAATTATGCCTTCCTTAAGTAAGTAATCAATTTCTTGCTTTAATGCCGTCGCCTTGGCATACGGAATCGGATAGGTTCTCATTCGGACGGGCATAGGATCCGTGACTTCCATGTCAAACTCCATCAGGTTTGTCCGGCCCGGTTTGTCTGTCAGAGAGTCGGCGTGGTTTTTCATCAATCTCCTTACTTTTTCTTGCTGGGCTTCCGTTAAGGTGGAGCTTATTTTCACATCTAAATGTGATTCCTCCTGTATCACCGGGTACTCTACGGATGATAATGGATCTTCTTCCATTTGCATAGCAATGGCCATAGTCATGAGGTGCGCTGGTTCGGCAGGGGCTCGCTCGTAAAACTTCTTAAGCAGATTTAAGTGATAAATTTTCTGCTTTCCGTTCACGGCGATTTTATAGTTGGTGCGAGAAATCTTTTCCACCACTTTGTAGGGTCCCCTCCAGCAAATCTGCAATTTATTACTGCTACTTGGCAAAAGAAGTAGCACCTTCTCTCCTACTGCTAGTTCTCGGTCCTTCGCATTGCGATTGTAATATTTGGCATGTTTCCGCCTAGCCTCCCGTACTTTCGCTGTGGCTAATTCCCAGCCAGTCTTCAGGCGTTGTTTCAAGTCTGTGACGTACTGGAAGGCTGATGTGACAGTGTCGTCTGCCTTGGCATCTGTCCATGTTCTTAGTAATGCTTCTAATGGACCTTTAATAGGTCTTCCGAAGAGTAATGTGGCCGGAGGAACTCCAGTTGACGCATGCGGTACTTCTCTATAAGCAAATAATGCGGCAGGAAGATACTGATCCCAAGTTTCTGGCTTCTCCTGTGCCAACTTCCGAAGAATAGAGGTGAGCGTCCCGTTAAACCGCTCTACTTGCCCGTTTCTTTGGGGGTGATAGGGCGAAGTATGGATATGCCTAGTCTTGAATATTCTAAGCACCTCCTCTGTCAACTTGCCTCTAAATTGTGACCCGTTGTCTGTGAGAATTTCATGCGGGAAGCCCAATCTAGTAAAGATATTCAGTAAAGCGTCAGCTACATGCACTGAGTCGCATGCTGGCATGGCTATGGCTTCGCCCCACATGGAACAGGTGTCCACTAAGGTAAGGATATGGGAGTTCCTCTTCTTAGTTCTCAGCAGAGGTCCAATTATATCCACGGCCACTCTTTCAAATGGGGTGCCCAAGATTGGCATCTCCCCAAGGGTCGCGGGTGCCGTCCAGTGTTTTGGTGCAACTTTCTGGCACTGAGGACAAGACTTGACGAAACGTTCAATGTCGCCGGTGATCCCTGGCCAATAATAGTGGCAGGCGATCCTTTGAGTCGTGGCGCTCATTCCCATGTGTCCACTAAATGGGATAGAGTGGCCCATCTCAAGCACCTGGTTCCTATAGGTTGCAGGAACTACTAATTGGTTGTGTTCCTGTCCTTCATTTCCAGCTCGGCGATACATCAATCCATTTTTCATAAAGAAGTCTCCCTTGGTAGGTGGGTTGTGTGTCCTAGGTAATTTTTTTAAAACAGGGCGCCAGTGTGGAATCTTCCATTTGGGCCCTCTTCAATTCCTCGGGGAGGATATTGGTAGGAGGTTCCTGCTCTGCGTCTTTTTTTGACTGTCCTCTAGTCTGTACGGCCGCCATGACTAGTGGTTGAGTAGGTTCTCCAAGGAACACATATCTACATCCCAAGATTAAAGAGTAGATTGGTTCTTCCATTATAGCTGCACGAATCTCTCCTGTCACATAACGAGATTCCACTCTGATAAGTGCAATTGGCAGTGTCATGGGTGCAACATCCTTCGTCGGACCTTGGATGTCGACACTCTCTTCTGTTATCTGGTCAGGGGTGACAAGAGATGCCCTGACCACCGCATCGAAAGCAAGTCCTGTGTCATAAAGGCACTCCACAGATTGTCCGTTTACGAGGACTGATTCGATGACAGGAGGATGAGAAACGTTTCCGGTCCTCTGCTCCTTCCGGGGTGACGATTTTGTCTGCAGACAGGCAGCATGTTGGGGAGGAGGTCTGCGCTTGCACTCATTAGTGTTGTGATTGTTCAAGCGACAGTACTTGCACCATTTATCTCCCTGTCTCTGGTGTGGCGCAGCATTTTTCTTGTTTTGCTCTTTGTAGTTATCTTGTTTTGCGTGCTGTTTATGCGAGATGTGTGGTCCTTTGCTTTGTTGGTCTGGTTGGGAGCGAGCAGGTTGCTTTGGCGCCTGATCCGAAAACTTCTTTCTGGCTCCTTGAGACTCCATGAGAGCATTTTGGAATCGCTCTGCCAGTGTAAGAATATTTTCTAACCGGTCAGCGCCGTTTTCAGTGAGAAATCTACGCATTTCCACCGACATAGATTCTTTTAGTTGCTCTATCACAATCAGCTCTTTCAACCCGTCATAGTTCTCGGTAAAGTTTCCCAGAGTACACCACTGCACTAGGTAGTCTTCAATACGAGCTGCGAACTGTGAGAAAGTCTCTCCGGCTTCCTTCCTAGAACCTCGAAATTTTTTCCGGTAAGCCTCTGAATGAAGCTCGTACCTCACCAAGAGAGCTTTTTTCAATGCCTGATAGTCATCTTGCTCTCCGGCCGGAAGTTTATTAAAAACTTCGTAGGCGGCTCCTCTTAGGCCCTGGGAAAGTTTCAAGTTCCACTTCCGTTCTTCAAGTCCAAACCCTGTTGCAAAGCGTTCGAAGCGGTCTAAAAAAGGCGTCCATGGTATCGTTCCTTTCTGAAAAAGGTTCCAGCGGAAAGTTCATGGCATTGGGTGGTGCAGGTTGCGAAGTAGGCACACCATCTGAGCGGGGTGAGTGCCCTCCATCAAAGTTGGAAGCCGCTGCACTTTTTGCCAGCTCTATCTGATTGGTCTGTCCCTGGATTTCCAGTTGCTTCATGTTAAGTGCATGCTCTGCTGCGGCTTTCTCTTTACGCTCCGCTGCTTCTGCTGCTTCTTTCCGCTCCGCTGCTTCTGCTGCGGCTTTCCGCTCCGCTGCTTCTGCTGCGGCTTTCTCCTTCTCCATTGCAAGTTTCTGCACTTCCATCTCTCTTGCATGGAGTTTATCAGTCTCCTCACTCACAAATTTCATCAGATTTTTTCCACTTAACCCGTATTCACGCCCTGCCTCCATTAAACTAGTTCTAATTTTTGCAGCATCTGCCATGATATGCAGTACGGGTTCGCGAAGGGAAAAATTGGCAGTGACCTCCAAACAAATTGTTTAGACTCGCACAAGTAATTATCTCTTTAAAACCAGCTAGGTTTAAATTAGTAATCAAGTTCAAATAGTTCTAAAAAATCACTCGCTCCGCGTATTCTGAAAAATTATATAACAGATTATCTCGAAGTTTCTATGAAAAATTTGCTAAATATTTATGATAAAAATTTTCCCAGCAGTTACAGAAAAAGATTTAAAAAATCAGTTCCCTACAGTATCTTCTGTTCTCAAAAAGTGCTTACTCTGTCCGTTTGATACTCAATTTAAAAAGTATCACTCGTGCTTTAGAGATATAAATTATCCCCCTATGAAATAGACAAATTATAGTAAGAGTCAGTCTAGAAGGTAATCCCTCAAAATGCCAACAAATTTTGCAGTTATCGCAACTGTATAGCAGGGATGAAAATGTGATTTATCACACTTCTAAGTCCGGGTTCACTAATCCCAAGACGAGTCCACAATTGTCGTGTGGTGAGTCACTGGGGCAACTACTACAGTAGTTTTTGCCAGGAATAGTCTATGAGATATTAGATATAAGGTCTCTAGAAATTGGCTCGTTAAGAAAGAATAAAGACCTATTCGAGATAGGGACAAGAAGACAGGAATGCGAATGCTTTCCACTAGACAGTGTTTTCTAATTAATTATGGAAAGAGTTCTGTTTCCCCACGACCTTAGCTTCTGCCCTTAGATCCCGTAAAGAAAAAGCCCCCAACCTCATCTGAGTAGAGAAAGGTTCCTATAGGTGAATATGTAACACCGACAGCACGAGTGATACACTAACAAACTCTTGATAATGATCAACCGATCGTTGGGTTTATTAATGAAATATCCACACATATAGGGTTAGTAATGGTTAGAACGTGATGAGGGGGAAAGACGATTCACACAAAACCCGCAGAGGAGATAATAAAATTACAGGTAGTTAAGTAATAGTTAATTAAGAATGAACTGGTGTAAAGTGAAATGATGATGTGATATGATACGTGTTACCAAAAATGGTGAGTACTCTACACAGTCCATGTGTCTCTAAATGCTTCTCCTAGATATGAGGATTCACATGTATGCATAAAATGTCCCAAGTTGTTATACGTTATGTCGAGTGGGGTATCTCTAAGCTGAGGACGTTCTGATGAATACTGTTGTCGTACGGAGAACGCTGACGAGATATCTATGTATATTCCTTCACTGTTTGAGTATATCTCTGTAGTGTGGATCAACAGTTAATAGTTGTCATATGAACAAAAAGTCTGTTGTCTAATCTCCCGACGGTACTGGTCAGACTGGATATCTTCACGAAATGTTAGTGATATGTAGACTCATAATCTTGCGTATATAGTCGTGATTCATATACTTTCGAGTCTGCTTCATAAAATGCGCTTAAGAGTGTGTTGCACGTGGTATAAATCTGCGATTCCTCTTTTGAGCTCTTTTGCTTGACTTCAGATAATAATGATCTTTCGAGTGATTTGAATTTATAATGACTCTGTATTGAACTTGTGAGCAAGCAGTATATGGTGACGAAAAATGCTGCGTCCACCTTCTGACTTGTGGGTGAGACAATATTCCTTTTAATTGAGGAATGAAAGATGTCCTATGGCGAATTCTGCTAGCCAAATGTCCGTTTTTAATAACTTATTTCTGGAAAGTGTCAATGAATTCGAATACTTAGGATCAATCATTAACAGCTCTGGCGACTGTGCAGTAGAAATTAAAAGAAGACTTGCAATTGCTTCACATAAGCTAATACAGATGAAAAACCTATGGCAAGGCACAAGCAAAGAAACAAAGTTACAACTGATCAGAGCATGTATATTCCCAGTAGCAACATACGGCTGCGAGACTTGGACACTCAATAAAACAGTTGCAAAAAAGATTACATCATTCGAAATGAAATGCTACAGAAGGATGTTGAGAATACCCTGGACAGAAAAAAAAGACCAACAGAGAAGTACTGCACTCACTAAACGTACAGAAACATTGGCTCCTAAATACCATCGCAATAAGGAAGCTGAAATTTTTCGGTCATATAAAAAGACATAATAGTCTGGAAAAAACAGTGATGGAAGGCATGGTCCCTGGAAAAAGGGGAAGGGGTCGACCTAGACGACTGTGGACCCAGGACATCACAGAGAGTCTGAACTTGTCTTTGGCTGATGCAGGTCGACTTGCCCAGAATCGTGATGCGTTCAGAGCAGCTGTAATGGAGACAACGTTCTGGAAAGAATATGTCACATGATGATGATTTCTGGTTAGACGTCAGACACGTTGCGTGTAGACTCAGACTTCTGATGAACTTCTTTTCCCTTCGCAAAATCCTTTAAGAACACAATTAATCACAGAACTGAATTATCATCCACTCTGAATAAACACGTGTATTAGGCTATGCGTTTTTGTTTTTTCCACACAAGTTTAACAACTGGACTCCGTTTTTGGGTTTAATCTCTTCCTCACAAGGTAAAAAAACTGGACTGCCTCCCTCTAGTAGTTTATGCGGTATTATATATTTCTGGAACTCACCTGGCCAAGCTGGGCGTCCAATGTGGTAAACCAACGCTTGTCTAAACCGCGGCCGACCCAAGATAACACCATTACAGCATGAGACGTTTTCCCCTGGCCAATCTGGGCGTCCAATGTGGTGTCACAGAAATTACAGCGTGCCCAGATGTGTTTCGGATGACCATATGTGTTTTTACCAGATTTATCACGATGCAATGTGGGCTTCAAACGATAATGTCAGGCATGTGGACTCAATATGAAAGAACAAATGTGGTTCTCTAGATACCGGTCGCGAGTAATCACAACAATGAAATAGCAAATGTGGATCACAAATATGAGATGAAAGAGCAAATGTCGGAGAAAATACAATACGAAAGATGTAGGAACAGATAGAGCTTTGTTTCACTTATTCTTTCACATTCAGACTCAGTGTATACTGGGTTTTGCTGTATGTTTTCTGCTGCACAGCCTGCACTAGTACTAGTTGTTTCTGTACTTCCAGCTTCAGCAGTTAAGAGTACCACCACCATGAACATCAAAATATTCTGTCAGCTTACGTGTTTTTGATATCACAAGTTGATCTCTTTTTTCTTTTTCTTCCTTCGCTTTACGTTTTTCACTTCCAGAAGCATAATCACGTCCAATATCTCTGTGTCTACTGCTCATTTTTTTAGTTTTCTAACCTTACAAATCAAGAAATTTTAATCAAGATTGAAACAGGAAGTTTCCGTTTCCTAAATTCTAGTTTTCATTGTTAATGCAAATTCATTTCAAAAAGAACGAAACAAAATTATAGGGGCAGTCGCCTAGAGCCAAAAAAGTGGCTTCCGTCCAAACGTGACCAAATTTTCAACGCCACTTAAATGGCTTCCGTCCGCAAACAGTTAAGATAAAAATAATGAAGAGTCACACTAAGTCACCCTCTTATGCTCTTTCTCTCACAATTTCGTGGCACCAAATGAAAAGGCGCTAAAGATGGCATAAATCACAAGATCATTGGTTTAACGCTCGTATTAGATGACCAAAAAATTATGTACATATTTATTGGCGCGAGGCCCCTAAAAGCGCGGGGCCCGTAGCATATGCTACTTTTGCTACTACGTTAATCCGGCTCTGGTTGAGCGCAGGTCGCGGCATCAAATAGTATCGTGTTACCGGGCTGTGTTTACTACATCAATGAAAGAATGTGTGTGTGTCCGTCAGCTGATCGGGTCAGTTCAGTTAATTGTTGAGCGTAGGTCGCGGCATCAAATAGTATCGTGTTACCGGGCTGTGTTTACTACATCAATGAAAGAATGTGTGTGTGTCCGTCAGCTGATCGGGTCAGTTCAGTTAATGGTTGAGCGCAGGTCGCGGCATCAAATAGTATCGTGTTACCCGGCTGTGTTTACTACATCAATGAAAGAATGTGTGTGTGTCCGTCAGCTGATCGGGTCAGTTCAGTTAATTGTTGAGCGTAGGTCGCGGCATCAAATAGTATCGTGTTACCGGGCTGTGTTTACTACATCAATGAAAGAAAGTGTGTGTGTCCGTCAGCTGATCGGGTCAGTTCAGTTAATGGTTGAGCGCAGTAAATATTTTGAAGTGCGCTAACTCTTGTACGTTTCTTGGTTCAAGTCGTTACAGGCCTGTCCGCCTGAGATGGAAATTCTTGACCTTCTTTTATTCTTCCTTCCCAGAGTTCGTTCGTACCCTTTTTGTGTTTTAGTGAAAAGCAATCTCGTGTAATGGTTATGTCAAAGTATCCAACTGTAATATTCCAACGAAAACTCAGCAAAGTAGAAAAATAAAATAGAGTTTATTAACGTGATTTGGAACAGCAATGTCATTGGCACAATAGTAAAATACTTATGTCTTTCTTACACAAAGTAGTGAGTATCCAAAAATGAAAATGTAAATCCACAGGAATAATATATCTAATAGAGTAAAATACAAACTTGTCTACTTAAAAATACTTGTCTAATTTGAACAAAACTTTTCAAGTTAAAAACAACTTGTCTTGATAATCTCAAAGACGAAGTTCTGTAAACATCCTCTCGCCTAACGAATCCTAAAATCTGTACAAGCCCTGTCAATCGCCCACGTCTCTTCTTTATATACAGCCCACTCTTTTTCCCCGCCAATTTTCACACGATGCTTTATTTTTCAGACGATACCAAACATCTACATTTGCACACGCTTTTCTAAGCTTTTCGACTTTTTGCACACGACTCTCACTCTAGCAACGGAAAAAACCCAGATTAGCATTTTCTTCCAAAACTTTCCATTCAATAAACATGCATTTACTATTTTGTAGTTCTGGGACAGCTTCTCTCGAAGCCGTGAACTTTTCATGATACTGTATTTTGTGCACAAATGTCTTAACTGCTTTTAACGTTGTTATTTCTCATTTTATGTGGTTTTTATCACGTATTAATTGTAGTGTATGCCAAGCGGTCACACAACAGAGAGATACAACCAGCAGCAAAACGAAAAGTCACTGAAGGAAATATTAGAGGACCTTCTACCAACAATCATCTACAAAACCCTACAACATGTAGAGATAGGAAAGACAACACAACAAGGAAACAACACAAACAAGCACAAACAGAGCAAAGCAAGTACACACATGAAATGAAAAGGCCACTATATATAACACAGCCCTACACACACACACAAAATTTTTTGGTGCCAAACATTTTACTCTTGATTGTACATAAATGAGGCCTGCTCAATCTAAATATCACATTTACTTGTCTGTAACAGCTCTAGTTTTTGAGATACAGACATTTTTGTATTTCATTAATACAGGGTGACCCCAAAAAAACGGGCCCGCGCTCGCACTTTTTGTGTGCGTGCAGACCAGTTTTTTTTGGGTCACCCTGTATTATTTATTACACTTCTAACAGAGAATGGCATCATCTTCAAGAAGAGCATGTTTTCTTTCACCGCATTTATTTTGTTATATTTGTGGAGAGTACACTTTCAAAGAAGAACATAGGAAGCATATTACTGTTTTTGTGAAAAAGGCATACTTTGCTTACTTTAAAGCAAAACTATGTGACCAGGACAAGTCTTGGGCTCCTCATATTGTTTGCAAAACATGTGTTGAACACCTGCGACAGTGGACTTGTGGGAAAAGAAAATGTTTAAAATTTGGAATTCCAATGGTTTGGAGAGAGCCCAAGAACCACTATGATGACTGTTATTTCTGTGTTGTGAATATTAAGGGAATTAATGGAAAAAATCACAAAACGTGGAAATATCCAGATTTAGATTCTGCTAGGCGACCTGTTCCACACGGAGATGACATACCAATTCCAACTTTCAGTCAGATTTTGGATTCCCTGCTAGAAGATGAGACAGCAGTGGCATGTGGAACGACAAGTGACAGTGATAGTGATTTCGAAGATGATTTTTCAGATGCTCAACGCTTCGACCAGCTTGAACTAAATGATCTAATCCGAGATCTATATCTCTCCAAGGAATCTTCAGAACTTTTGGCTTCAAGATTGAAAGAAAAAAAAAATTACTGACTGCTGAAACAAAGGTTACATTTTTTCGCAGCAGAGAGCAAGGTTTTATTCCATTCTTTTGTAAAGAAAACAACCTTGTGTTTTGTACTAATGTAGGAGGTCTTGTTAACAAAATGGGTGTACGTTATACACCAGATGAGTGGCGACTTTTCATTGACAACTCTAAAAGAAGTTTGAAGGGTGTTCTCTTACACAATGGTAACAAATATGGCTCAATTCCAATTGCTCATTCTACTACAATGAAGGAGGAGTATGCTACAATAAGCACAGTTCTGGAAAAATTGAAGTATTTAGAACATAACTGGATGGTTTGTGTAGATCTTAAAATGATGAACTTCTTGCTTGGCCGCAAATGGGATTCACCAAATATCCATGCTTTATATGTTTGTGGGATAGCAGGGCAAAAGATATGCACTGGACAAAGAAACAGTGGCCGTTGAGGGACGAATTTAAAGTTGGAGAAAAAAATATTGTCAATAAGCCTCTCATTGATCGAAAAAGAGTTCTACTGCCACCATTACATATAAAGCTTGGCTTGATGAAGCAGTTTGTTAAGGCACTGAACAAAGATGGTACCTGTTTTAATTACTTATGCAGAAAGTTTCCAGAATTGAGCATAGACAAACTTAACGCTGGAATTTTTGATGGACCTCAAATTAGAAAGTTAATAAACGATCCAAATTTTATTGATTTCATGAACAAAACAGAGTCCACAGCCTGGTCATCATTTGTTTTAGTTGTGCAAAACTTTCTGGGTAACTTTAAAGCAGACAATTATTCTGAATTAGTTGGAAACATGCTGTCGAGTTTTTGTGAACTTGGATGCAACATGAGCATAAAATTGCACTACCTCCATAACCATTTACATTTATTTCCGGAGAATCTTGGCGACTTTAGTGAGGAGCAAGGTGAAAGATTTCACCAAGATATAAAAACAATGGAAGAGAGATACCAGGGACTTTGGGATGCCTGTGGTGGATTTAATGTTAAGAAATGTTATTGTTATGTACTCTTAGTGTACTGAATGAGGTCAGCTGTGAAGGTCCCTGAATATAACAAATATTATGGTAAGTTTACAGGGTACCTTTCTGCTACCACCTTTATGATCTCATTCAGAATTATTCTTTGACTAGAATGTATGATGACTACGTTTTATGTCTAGGGTTATGAATATGTAGTGTCATGTGCATTAACCAACTTAACATATAAACAACTATTTTATTATCCAACACAACACAACAGTACTACGACAATCCCATACTAACTACACTTTAAAAGACTATCTTAAGTAAGTCAGTGGTTGAAATTTGGGTAAACGTTAATTTTTTACAATTTATTCTCCTGGTTCTAGTTTGTTTTGAATCAGGACTGACAATCAAAAGTGAAATCAAAAGAATTATTTACATCAATTAAATAACACCATGGATCTTCTGTCCATAATACAAATGTTATTAGATTATAAGTGTGTAGATGTAGTTTTCTAACTTAGGGTAATACTGGTATATAATGGTAGGTTGTTGGTTAACATCACACCCTATTGTTTATTTTCTTTTCATTTGACACTTGTGGAATTTTTTTATTTAATATTCAGTCTTTATTTTAAAACTAGAGGTTGAGCTTCCTGGTGCCGAACAGGCACTTATCTTCGAAGGATAACACCGGTAGATCTTTTCATATGCTCGCTGGACAATCTGTTACACTTCTTGAAAGGCAATGGCATCCAGCATGTGCCCAAAATATGCAAACAGTGTCAGGAATCGATCAGTTCCCAAGAGCTTGGTACTACGTTAATGTCAGTACCAAAAACCCTGAAATACGAAGGTTATGCATCCTTCTTTATAACAAGTATACAATAATATTCCACAATTAATTACAGGCACAGTACAAACAAAGGAATAGGGTCAGCTCTTTATGACAACCCATTTCACCATTATATTTTGATGTGACAATGTATACCAGTATTCCTCTCCCCTAATGGTTACAATGCCTCTGCAATTCCAGCAGTAATCTTTTTCCATACAATAGGATAGGTGGTATGCTCTTTGATGACAATCATATATAATCTTGTAGTTCTACACCTCTCTGATATAGTCTATCATATGATGGATCAATCTCTAGGCTCTGCCTAAGTCTGCCATAGACCCACTTACTTACAGTCGTATGTTAATATCTCACATTCAAATTTTATTTTAAATAAAATGTTAATAAAATCAATCTTACCACAAATTTCAATGAAATATACACAAGCTAACGATGACTGGCAAACAATTATGGCACATTTTAGATCTGCCTTCTGTCCAGACTGCTTTCTATAGATTTAAAAAACACAAGCCTGATCTCATCGCTCCTTGTTCAACAGAAATTTTTCTCAAAATGGCAACGAGCAGTCTACGTTTCCGATAATATATAGTGCATTGGCCAATGGGACCATGAACTCATTTATTTTGAATCACACTTTAAAAAAACCAAATTCCAAACTACTATGTTTACTCCTAAAAATATATTTTTAGTTTTAGGTCAACCAATCCTATCTTGCCTTCCTTTTAACTACAGCCAATCAAATTACAGGTACCTTTTAGTCCTTATTTCCCCAAAAGCTTTTTTTCAAAACATGCTATGAAAAAAATAAGCAGGCATGATTTTTTTTTCGTCAGTCCGTCTTACAATACATAGTATTATTGCCAATATCTTGGTTATTTATTGTACTAGTGTGTAACTGACACCATATTATTGCTCATGAAATCATAAGGCATCCGAATATATAACTGTTATGGCCCTATGTATTATGGTTCATAATTCCATATTTTTTTCTATGTTAGTCGTTCAAATCTATAAACTGCCACCTGTTTACTTCTTTTTACAACTATTTTCAAACTAAAAACGAGAA
>JAMPIV010015667.1:0-65217 GCA_024509875.1 Oreohelix idahoensis
GACAATTTACACATTTAGCGAATAAAATGGTTCCATAGTCTGAAGTGATTAGATTTATCCAAATTTCTGAGAGACTGATAACTGACTAGAAAAGAGGCAAAATATACTGATTTAGTGCAATATCACTACAGATGTGAAAATTCACACCTATTACGTATCAGGGGAATCATTCGAGCTAAACTTCTAAGATAAAATGAGTCCTACTATTCGCTCACGCTCGCTAATGCCCGAAACGAACATCAAAGACATCCTTGCGAACGGGCTTTCCTTAGAATTATCTCCCCACCTGCCCGGTAGATCAAATACTTAGTTAAGTCCCTCCTGAAAAATGGTAAAACATCAAAGGTTACGGGAATAATATTAATCGACCCCTCCCCTTGATTGCTTTTTCTTCACACAAACAAACCGTTAGTATATTCTAACGCGCGTCTGCCTAATTGGCCGATAATTGGGCAAATCGCTAAGCGTGAAGAATTCGGGAAAGCAAACGTGGTTCGCGCCCCTCAGTTGAGAAAGTAGGTAAGACAAAACGTTAGCGCAGAAAGGCAAGACAAAATAGGCGTGGCTTATAAATTAATGAGTCAGACAAACCAGCGAAATTGCGTGGTTCACTTTAAGCAAAACGTAAACGCTAATTAAGGAAGCGAAACGTGGTCGGATCTCCCGTGGCATAAATTTACATCACACGTCTCATTTCGTCCGGCTTGAAGTATATGAAACCCTTATCATGTCTCATTTATGGAAATAGAGCAACAGTTTTATCCGTGGCTTATTTCCGAGTGATTGCCTATGTTCAGCTCCTTTGCATCCATCCTCCTCCATGCATCCAATTTTCGAACTCAAAAAAATCCGCTCCCCACATTTCGCTTCCTGGTATGGGTATTGTGACATTAAAAGAATACACACTGAGCAACAACAGTATCAGCGCAATGATCCTTTCGCGTTGTATCCTTATTGTGCCCCAAGAAGAAAAGCCAGTGTGAGCATGGTTTCGTCTGCATGGGTGAATGGAAACGCCCATAAAGGTATTTCATCGGTGCCCTCCTGAATTCCACTTTACCAGTGCTAAACATTCCCCTCATCTCCACGGTCGAATAATAATCCTTTCTGGCTGTATTCAGTTTGCGGCTAGCCGTAGTCAACTGAAAATAAAGAGATTTCGGATTATATGCATCTGCCGTGAAGCATGTTGACCCTAATTCCCTGTTCTCGAGGCATCGACACGCAATAAATAAAAGGTTTCTTTAAGGTCAGGTAACCTTAGAATTGGGTATTTGGATAGTTTGTTTCCTTCAGCGTGAACGTAAGCGTGTTCACACTCTCTGCATTCCAAATAACTTTTTCAGGTGTCTGCCCTTCTTTGTGAGGTCAGTAAGAGGTGCCTGTTTAGGCCATTGAAATTTTTATTGAACTTCTTGTAATATGCACAAACCGTGATAGAAATGAACGTGTGTCACTCTGTCCATTTTAGGCCTCTTCTGGCTGCACATAATTGCTCTTACGTTTTTGGCAACTGCCACACTATGCAACCTTGAGAAATGGTAATGAATAGCAGGAAAGTCAAGGTCGTTCACAAATCCGATTAAACCATTTGGCTAGGTCACTGGCTGTCTGCTTCAGTTTTCCGGTAGTCCTCCTGAGAAAGCATAGCGACAATAGCTATAAGTTCGTCCGTAAGTTTTCCGTTGCAATTAGTATTTCATACCATTAGAATTGTGTTGTTTTTTTTATATGTGGACTTGGCAAGGGTTAAAAAAAAAAGCTTTTTTCCATCATCCTGGTTGAAGTGACTCATGGTGCGTTTTTGTGCAAACCGAAAGGCAAATTTTACCGTTTGAAAGTATAAGTTGTCCTTTCACTGGTGCTAAAAGCTAACAGGGGTTTTAATTTCCTCCCTTGTCTGGTAGTTGGTAATAACCTTTTACTCAGGTCAATCTTGGAGAAAAATTCCTTTGCCATGCTAAGCTTGGTGATCAGTATTCAGAAGCGCGCTGGAGAGGCTCCGGCTGGAATTCCCCGCGTTACGGTGTTAAGTATAGGGAATCAATGCCCAACCACACTTCTCTTATTAGGTTTTTCTGGCAAGAGTACTACACCCGAGCTACAGGGAGATGCAAGTTTTGCTAATTTATCCCAGCTTGACGTAATTTTTGTCTATTTTCTTCACGCAGCGTATCACAGACTTTCAGCATACGGACCTCGGATAAACTTCTGGTTCGCACAGGTGTCTCCGTTTGTCAGTTTCCATATCAAACACTCTATGAGATGTTGTTCGACCAGTTACGTTCCCGTTAAGACTGTTTGTGTACTGTTTCAGTAGCGCTCTTCGTTTCTGTCCTGTTGTGCGTTTCAAAGAGTATCGCCGATTTTGACATCGTTGAAAGATTCCGTTTGTGCAATGGATATCCATGCAACTATCTTCAACTACCTCATCCTCGGTTGCTATGGCGACCCGCAAGGGAGATGTTTCGGGAAAAGGCACACGGTCTTCCCAATTAATTCCTTTAAACAGATATATATGGGTAGAGACTTTTTTTTCCTTTCCTTTAATAGGAGATCCTTGTAGTTTGTTCTTGAGATCGTTCTAGGGACGGTATACGGTCCTTGCCCATCCGATACCGTAGTTTTGTTTGTTTCCAGGTTGGAAGTAGCAAACAAAACTTTCTACTTCGCTCCTGTTTGCATTTCTCTCTCTTTTGCTGCTCTAATGTTCATCGTTTAGCGTGTTTCACGCGTGCTCGCTTACGGTTGGTTGTTGCTAAGATCCCCTTCCTAGTTGTAAACCTTATCCTTAAGTTTTCCGATACATAGTTACTTGCAGAGACGACTGTCCCTCATCAGCCTTCTAGGTCTGTCTGTGTCAGGAGTAAGGCTTCGTGCGGGCCCTTAAGAGGTCTGCCGAATAAAAGGTGTAGCTGGTGGTAAACATGTAAGAGGAGACTGGGGGGAATTCCCTGTAAGGCGAATAAGGCTGCAGTAATGAAAAGGTCCCAATCGTCGAGGTTTCTCTTGTCCCACTTTGACGTAACATCATGGTGAGGTTTCCGTTAACACGATCTACTAATCCCTCTTCCAACCGGATTGGTATGGGCTGGTGTAGATGTTGCTGTGTCTCTCAAGATCTTAACGCTCTCCTCCATCCATCAACAGGCTACGGGTAATTGGGATCCGTTTATCCGTCAAAAACTTGTTGGAGGGAATCCCAATCGTGTAAAAATTCTGCAACCAAGGTACTTCTGCGACAATGCGTTGGAATCTATTGCATTTTAGCGGTAATAAAGCTTTCTGCCCACAAAGTGCATGTGTCGACAAAGATCAGGATTAAACCTGTTCCTTTTTTTTAGTCACCTTTCCAGGGGTCCTAAATGTCGACTACGAACCCGTTCATCAAATGGTGGTCCCCCACTATTGGAATTTCTCCCATCGGGAACTGGCGGTGTCCATTGCTTGGAGTGCCACAACGTTGGCCACTTGGCTGCAGGATTTTTTACATATCTGATTATATCATTGTTCTTTTTCCCTGGCCTACCAATAGGTGAGTCGATATTCGCTGAATAGTGGCGTTTTTGGTCTCACCCCATATGTCAGCTAAAGGGAAGAGAGTGCACCATCTCTAAGAAGTTGGTCCTCTGGTACTGCGTCGGTACAAGGAGCTGATGATGTCCCTGTTCAGGGTCGCAAGTTCTACGAATACCAATACTCCATACTTAAAAGAAAAAGATGTCTCCGTTTGTGTTTGGGGGTTCCTTGACCATGGGCAAGTTTTCTAAAGCTGAAGTGGCTCCAAGTTAGGGTCCTTTTGTTGCGCCCTCATTTTAGTTCCCTTAAGGTTACATATGTTTGGCGCAGGCTCCCGTTCCCCTGCTTGGTTTGCCCTCTTGCGGTTACTGCTGCCACAAGCGGCTTCTTTCGGTCCTTTCTTAATAAAACACGTATCTACAACCAAGTCTGACTGGGTATGATCCGGATCAACCCATTATATAGCCGCTTTGATAACACCTCTGGACGATATCGGAAGTGTATTCATCCCACCAGTGCGATGGAAGCGTTTATGAGTGGCATGTCCCTTTGAAAACTCCACATAGGTTTGTACTGTTTCGTTCCTGTCCTCTCTGACCAGGTTTGAACCAAAATGCTTGCGGGAAAAATAACAATACAATCAACAGACAAAAACTTTGTCAAAAAGACAATAGGTTTGAAGTCTCGTTCAGTAAAAACAGTTTGCCTCCGTTGAATGCCTCTCACACACCTCAGTTTGAGAATCACTAGAAGTTTCTCTCCTCCCTTCGCCGAGTCTGTTTTTTTTTGCAAGCAGACCGATACTCCGAGTTGTCCCCTGTGTGCTTGCCCTGAGTAGATGTCCCACTTTGTTCAGGGTTTTTCCTTTAGTCCTTGCCCTTTCATGGCTGCGGTGCCATTGAGTAAGACGGTTGGTGTTGTAATCAGGTTTGTTGGTGGGGTAACCTGTTTTTATAGAATTTTCGATTTCTCAATCGGGAGGATTTCTGGGGTACAACGTTTCTCGTCTCTTTGGTTTTGGTGATTGGAAGAATGGGAAAGACTGCTCTAGATTTTTTTTTCGATAAGGCTCATCTTTCGGTTTTGGCGTATTGTGGGTTTGGCAGCTCGGCTAACCGCATTCGTTAGTACCGTTCAGACGTAACTGAGAATGTCCTTCCAGCTTCCAACAGCCCCCTTGTTCAGCAAGAAAATCTAACGGGTTTTTTTCATTTGACAATGTGCTTTCTATTTGCTCTGTTAGAACAAACTCATCCCGCCGTTCAAAAGTGCAAGGGAGCTTCCTGAAAGCTCCAGGCACCTCGTCGTCAAATATCCCTTCTGAACCGAGAAGAAGAACTGATGAAATTATGTCTTCGGTTCCTCCTTTCCTGCTGTTTCGGACAGTTGCACAAAAATTGCGAGCGGTTCATATTCGAATCGCCTCAAGTAAAAGCCTCTCTTCCAGCATGCCGGAGTTCTCTTGGTGGCTGCTTGTCAGTTTGTCCATACCCAATCAAATGCCATTACTTTCAAAAGCCCTGAGGACAGCTTCAAAACACACCACATCCATTAATCATTGCAACTTTCCAAACATACAAGTGTTTTGCCATTCTCTCAAAGTTTTTCTAGATAAGAGTACAATTTTGCTACATTTGGGGCTCTGGGAAGTATTTCGAAGGCAAAAGACATAGCTGCTAGTTTGAGGAGATTGAGTACTGGATTTGATCAGGTTATGAGTGACTGGGGGGGGGACTCGCCGTTTGCTGTAAAGAGATAGAAGCTGCACCACGACCTTTTGGACCCTCTAGAGTCCACTTAAGCGCCAATCTCGTGCTGACGTCGTTGCTCATTCTCCATCTCTCGTTTCATTCGCCCTGCTAACTTTCATTTCCGCCGAAATCTCTCTTACTTTCCAGTAGACGGTCCCTTCCCGTCTCTTTCTTCTTCCGCCGTCATATCAGTCACTTTCTTCTCCTTGTAATACTGTTTTCTCCTTGCTTCCTCTCTTAGTATTGCTTCTAAAGTTTTTTGCACGCACAGCGATGGTAAATATAAACTGACTGCGACTTAACTCAAGAAAGAACAGAAGAAAGAGGATACCGTGGCTCCCTAACCAGTTTAACGTGAAATTACAAAAAATGTACCTGTTTATTTAACTGTGTTAAACCCTCCTCCCTGTTATCAGTTATCTAATCCTATCAGCTGTTATAAACTGTGGTAACAAGGCCTCCCTAATACAGACAACGTAAACCATGAAACATGGGAGCACAAATCAGGCTAACAACTGAAAAACAACTTTGTTACTAACTCGGTAGAAAAAAAAATTTTGTTAAAAAAATTTTAAGGATGAAAAAAACATTTCTTTTATTTAAATTCCACCAACTTCGTCCGACACCTGATGTCCAATTAGAGTTAGGGAGGCTATTAACGTGGCGATGGCCTAGAATGGCTCTCCCTTTTGCTAAGCTCACACTCCACTGCTCTTCTCCAAGAAATTAATTTGTGATTGTTTAAACAATCACGGCGCATCCAGAGTGTTTCTTCTCTAGTTGATTATTTTCCCAAAATTTAATTAACAGTATAATAAAATCTCTGACAAGTACATATCATCAAAATCTAACTGGCTTATACCTCTAAGATGCTGTGGAAAGAAACAAATTTATAATTATTTTGCGGACAGCAACCCAGTAAAAGATACGTTGTCCTAGGGGGTAAATAATTATTAAACATTTCCATAAACTCGCAAAACAAACACAGCGTCCACAACTTCTAACTAGAGTTTGGACTAAGATACAGTAAACAGACATTAGTCCCAATATCCAGACTCAGACTTATATCAAATCCGCGAGACGAGCCATACATTCCAGTTGTGCTTGTTATATCAGATTTTTTTTAGATCAATACCTAAGGACGAGCGACACATTATTGGGTCATAGAAATAAATATTAAAAGATAGGAGTTATAGGGGAATTATTTGGTCCGTGTCTGAGAGTAGAGCAAATGGGAGGATATATGAGAAAGAAAAAAAAAAAGGTGTTAGAATAGATTCCACGAGTGAAAATAGATTAAGGTGAAGATACGTCTCGGGGAATTAGTGGATTTCTTCTTAGACCAGCCTATCTATACGACTATCTTAGACTGAAAGACGATCTGTCACCCTTCCCTATAATGTTAATTATCAAGTTATCTACACACCCACACACAGTTATTGTGACACAGACACACATAACGTGAAAAAAAAAAAAAAATCTATGGAATTAATTGGGTATGGGGCTGACCGACAAGATAAATTAAGTTTTGTTTAGTTTATTATCACTTAAACTTCTCACAACGACATCAAACATATAGAAATCAATATAATAATCAAGTTTTTTACAGACATAAGAAAATAACCCCATAAGTGGCCTCCCCTCCTGTGGAGAAAAGATCCCTCAAGAAGTTAATAGCTAACCCAAAGGTCAAAGTATTTACACTAGGGTATATAAGAATAGACAGTATAGTAAGAACAAAGTTTTCTACTCAAGCTGTCCCGCATTTTAAAATAATCATGGTTAGCGAACAAACAAAAAAAAGAATTGGGCTACAATGAATATTATAACAAAAGGAAATTATTCACTTTCCTCTTTTGCACTCACTCTGTCAATCTGTGGCCACACATACATTCTCGCATTACCTACCAGTGATGTTTGTATCCATTGAAAACATGCAATAATCACTTGAGCCTCTATACTGTCAGGTGGTTGCCAAAGAGAGCTCCAGTCCAGCCTATCTCCAGAGTAATAATTCAAGTGAACGCCAACTTTGGTGTCTTAATTTTTCTCCTGGGATGAAATCGTTTGTATCTCCACAAATAGTTAGCTGAAGCAAGAGCGTGGCTCTGGACGTTCACAGTTGGAAAAGAGGATAAATTAAGTTTCCCGTAGTGCTAAGTGCTCCTGGTTTACGAAGCCTAAATGTTTATTAATGTAACACTGAATGAGATGATATGAAATGGTAAAATCCTATCGGCTGACTCTTTGAGGATGATATCGATTATGAAAACATTTAATACTCCTGGATAAATATTCACTTGGTAAACGATTGTCAGTAGTCCGGGAAAAATGTTATATATATTGGCCGACATGCGGTCCTGATAAAATTCAATAGAAAATATCTGGGTATATTGTTATGTTCCCTTTACTCCAAATTTACAGTTAAAAAATGTTTAGTGTTTTCGCCCTGAGCAATTCCTGTTCACTTGACGCGGTACGAGAATCGGAACGGCCAAGGAAAACGACTAACTATTATTGCCTTCAGTAAAATTACGTCAAAGACACACAATATAGAAAAAACCCGCTAGCGCCCGCTAGGGTTTTTTGACCAAGCCTATAATTGGGAAAGAAACAAAACAATTTTTAACCAAAAATTACAATTCCTATGCGATCGACTCGTGAAAGTGTGATCTCTTATCCTCCTCTCCGTCCCTCCTAATTAAATTAAAAGGGCAACACGGTAATTTTAAGCTTATACTATCGCGCTTACGCTTAGCAAGTACGGATTTGGGTTTTAAGGCATGCAGCCGCCCCCGCCCCCCCCTTCTTGAATAAAACACTCCATGCGCACGATGGGGGGTGTCCAGTTAATAATTTAATTTATGACTACGTCCTAAACAAATATCGCCTGTCATTATACTAGCTAGTTTGATTGTTGTCTTCTATCGGTTTATTTAACCATATGAATATAAACGCTAGTCATATTTTAAAAAATTGAAACACAAAGAAATATAATGCGCGTACTACTTCTGTCCACGTTAGTCCGTCCACTCTTACATTAGACTTCAGTCAGCTAAAAAAGGGTTGAGGGATTTTACATTACTGACTCCACTGCAAAGAGAATAGCCTCGCGTTGTTCCACTATTTCCCGCTATACCTTAACGCTAGGGTATAGCAAGTGAATAAAATGGGAAAACTTTTAAAACACATTTTTATACGTAAGCACAACTTAAATTATTACCAAACAATCAGAAATTAAAAATCCCCACGGGACAATTTAAAACACACATTTAAGCGAATAAAATGGTTTCTCTAGTCTGGCGTGATTTAGATTTATCTAAAATTTCTGAGGAGACTGATAACTGATCTAGTAGAGAGGCAATATAAAGATACTCATACTGAGTTAGTGCAATATCTCTAACAAGATGTGAAAATTCACACTAGTACGTATCAGGGGAATCCATCAGAGCTAAACTTTCTAAGATGAAAGAGGATTCTAACTGTCTCGCTCACAAATCGCTATGTGCCGAAACGACATCAAAGACATCCCTTTGCGAAACGGGGCTTTCTTAGATTAATCACCGACCTGCCGTAGATCTAAATAACTTAGCTAAGTCCCCCTGAAAAATGTAAATCATCATAGGTACGGGAAAAATATTATCGCCCTTCATTCCTATCAAAACAATACAAAAACCGTTTATATTCTACGCGCGTCTGCCTAATTGCCGAGAATTGGCAAATTGCTAGCGTGAGAGGTTTCTGGTAAGCATCACGAGGTTCGCTCACCTCTTGTTGAGAAAGTAGTAACCCCAAAACGTTAGACGCAGAAAGACAAGAAAAAATAGGCGTGGCCTGACAAATTATGAGTCAGAAGACCAAACAGCGAATTGTCGTGGTTTCACTTGAGCACAAACGTAAAACGATAATTAAGGAAGCAAACGTGGTCGAGATCTCCGTCGGCCCTATATTTACATCACACCGTCACACCTAAGCCCATTTGTAAATGGACCTTAAGATGAAGTCCAGTCAGTGATAATATAATAATTGTCCCACCCGAAGTGTAACTATATAACTGATGGTTTATGTGATGGAATGTCGTTTTAACTCAGAGTGTAACCATAAACGATTTTCTTTTTTCTGGCCTCCGCGTCGGATCCTTATAATTGGTGTCAACAACATGTAACTCTTAATTAATTTGATTAGCATGTCTACTATATTGATAACTTTTAAAACTCATTTTAGAAATTTACCCAGAGTAGCCTTATATATTGTCATATGGAGTACCCTGTAAATATGATGATATTAAGCCGTGTTCGCAGCCCCAGTGAGCTAACCGTAGACGGTATCTTGCGAATTTCGTTTTAACGCCCTGTAGTGGTTAGACAGATCTTGGCAGATACGATGTCAGTTCCTGCGCCAGGTAGATGGGGCAAGAATGTTTACGATACCAATCCCCAACCCCCCCTCCCGTCCTCCCGCCAGCAGTGGGTAACCACTGATTACGGCAAGTTTTGGAAGTTCTCTGCCCCAGGCACCTACCTGCTCGTTCGTCTAGTTTTAGTCAGTCAGTGAGAAGTGACGGTGAGATGAGAGATAACCTGCGGGACAAGAGTCAGCACTGACCCAGCAGGTATGGGCCACTTGGGTGGGAATGGTTGTAATAAGTTAATCTTCACGTGGGTTTATATGCAATTGTTTTGTTTTTTTCGATGGTTGTAACATGTATGTCTGCTAGGTGATCATCAGCTTTTTTATATGAATCTTCATTTCAGGCGAGAAACCTGTTAAAACTTCGACCTGAGTTAAGGAACCTCTCGAGGCCATCGGCCGGTTTGCCTTCCTGGAAAGGGCAGAATAAATCTTCAAAACCCTTTTACAATTGGGGGTGTTCACAACCTATTTTATATTCTTTAATTTTCCCGAACATCCTACTACGTGGTGCATTCGGGGGTGATTTCCTTGGCTGGGGAATTTTTACGGCCACTCCTCACCAAATTACGTGGAGCGCCCATGCTCCCACCGGCATCAACGTCAGAAAGCTAAACCGTATCGAAAGCTCCTATACACCTTGTAGCCATCGTCAGCTCCAGTTCACACTCATAGTAATTACGCGCCGTCACGACACGATGGACGGGCCGGCAGTCAATAGTGTGATTTAGTGCCTGCATCGCCTTTAAATCCGTGAGGTGCAGTTCAATCAGCCTCACCCTTTTAAGATCCTTGGATTTAAAGCACAACGGTAACAAGCATTGAAATTTATATTAAAACGATGGAAGACAATTTGCAATCCTTTGGTGGATGTATATGTTTATTCCAACGTATTGTTAGCCGACCTTAAGAGAAAGGGTTTAACTTATCTAAGCCGGCGACCCAGCCGAAAGGGGGAAGGGGGCGATAAACTAATTATACCGAAAATGTTCCACCGGTGTGCCGACATAGAAGGACTTTTTGGGATGTGGACTTGTGATATAGGTAATAGTGAGGTGAAAGCTGGCTATTGCGCGTTAAGTGGTGTTTAATCCAGCTGTGTCTTGCTGGCCAAAAGGAGTCAGAGAGTTTCTTTATTTTCAGGATTTTCTCTGCATGATACTTAGGACGCTAGCTAGCCAAAATTTTGTGAGTGTGTTCAGTACGTGAGAGCCACGCTCTTAGACTCCAGTTTAGTTCGGATTTACTACTATTATTGTTATCAATTTTTATTTTGATCATGGTCGACTGCGAAGAGTTCTTTTTCTTTGGGTGCATATAACAGCAGAGTGTGCCAGAGAAGGAGGGGGGACAGGCAACTCTTGGTCGAATGTTGAATTTATGTGAATTAAATGTTTGTTCAGCCATAATATTGGTTTTTTTGTTTGTTTAATAAATTAGACAATCTAGTCTGCGGATCATAACGTCTCTCGCTATCTGTTCGCGCGTTCATTGTTTTGTGAGTCACTAGCCGCGTACTTTGTCCTTAACTTCATAGAAGAGAGAGGCGGGAGTGAAATTTTGTTTTTTTTTTATAACCAGAGTCACTGAGTGGTATGAGTTGAGAGTCATCATCTGACCTTTTACGCCTGAGAGCTATAGATTTCACTCCATTCACATTCAACACCCTAACTCATCTATCTTCTCAGTCCTCACTCAGATATTTTTTGTTGTCTTGTCTCAGACTTTACTCAGACCTATTTGTCTTAGTCTCAGACGAGACTCTGTAAACCACTCGTGACATGGTGTGTGAATGAATGCGCTCCTGTGATTGCTGATGATTATCATGAAGGTTAATAATGAGAGGAACTTTAGTGGCAACGATTCTGAGAATAAATGGTGTCGATGTAGATGACGGTTACGATGATGCTGATGAATAGTTATCACGGGTTATAATGATGGAAAAAGAAGATGATGTAGAAGAAACTTGACATTGAAGATCACAGATGCTTCTGCTGGTTCTTCTTCTTTGATCCCTTAGATCCGCTAACTATCAAAGCAGTCAGTGGCATCACGCCTGGTGGTGTCTTGTATGTAACAGCAACAAACTGCTTCTATTTTGCTGGGTAGGGCGTCTCATCCTTTCTTTCCAATACCTCTTCTGCTGGGTTATTAAATGATCAATTGCTCCAGCCACTTCTTGCATTTTTTTTGTCATTTTGTCAGATTTAAGTAAGAATATATGAAAGAAGCGCACGGGCGGATGTACGAAGGTAGATCATGCATGTATGCAAAACCAATTGAGTGAGCATGGTGCTGTACTGATGTAATCCAGATTTTGTCCCCTAGAGACCGACAAGGCCGCAAGGTCATAAAGTAAATGATTAATAAACACACTTCTTCTTGATAGCAGCTTCCAGTGATTCTCAAATTATGTTTTTCAGTGATTCATTGTTCGCTAGTAAGGTTATTAAATTTCCCATTGATCACTTCCATTGAACACGAACGGAGGACCGGCCTACAATGATCTCCAACGTCGTCTGTCATCTTGTCCTTGATGGTACATCCTCTGAATAGGACCTCTTTCCTGTCGATCCCCTTGACAGTATCTCTCCCAGTTTTCATTCTAATGGAGTTCGGTATTATTTTAAATGTGGGCTGGAACACCATATCCTCATTCATCGCAACCTAAATGTGCTTTATACACAGTTTCATTTTGTAGGAATTCCCCTTGAGAAGAGAAGTTATCGTTCCAGAAAATATGCCTGGTTTAGTTGCCAGAATTCTCTTTTAAGTAAATTTCTAGGAAACCTATTTCCTGATGAGAGGCAGTTACCATTTACGAAACTCGAAAACTATTCAATAAGACATTATTTTCTTTTATTTTTCCATGCCATCCAAGCCTGTCCTTCTCCTTCAAACACAAACCTCCAACGACCAATATGTCAACTAAAATTCTACAGTCATTTTTCTTTCTTTTAATCTTGTGTTCCGCTTGTCAGAATCCAAATATTCCTACATTTAGATTTTTCTTCCCTATCGATTTCTGTATTTTTTATTTTCATTTTACGTTTCAGCCGTGAACAAAAAACCATAACCAGCCAAGATTTTAATAACGGCTTTTTGTGCTTACTTACTTACTTAGTCGTTCCCCTTCTACCGTGAGGTGTAGAGGTTTGGAAGAGAGAGCGCCAGACTATCCTATCGGCTGTCTTCCTCCTGGCCTGGTTCATTCTAGTCCTCGATCCTTCAAAGATTGTCTAATGTTGATCCTCCCAGCGGACTCTTGTCCGTCCTGGGGGGTCTTGGATCCTGGCTCTCTTTGTTTCCCATGCTTGTCGTGGTATCACGATCTCTTCTCCCATTCTGCATGCGCTACATGGCACATCAACCATCTTAGTTGGTACTAGCTTATCTACTTCGGTCTGCAGGGGGTAGGATTTTAGGCCTTGACGTATCGTCTCGTTGCAGACCAATGTCTCTCTTCTTGATTTACTGTCAACCACCTTCCGAACAAAACCTCATTTCTGAGGTTTTGGATCTGGCTTTTGTTGAGTTGTGTAGTCATTGCCCATGACTCGCATCCATATGTCAAGACTGGGACATAGGTGGAGCGTATACAGCCATCTTCGTTTTCTTACCAACCTCTCTCTTGCTGAGGAATCCTCGATTTATGGCCTGAAAAAGTCTCCCAGCTGCTGCTTTTCGAGTGGACCAGACTCTTTTTTGATGTCTCCCTCCCCCTTTCGGTCTATAATATATCTATCCGAGGTATTTAAAGTGGTCGACCTGCTCCAGGACCCAGTTCTCCCAGCTTAATCTGATGTCGTTTCTTTCTTCTCGTGATATCACCATGGATTTTGCCTAAATTTTAGAGCTGCTTATGACCACCCCTCTCTTCTCCATCTCTTTCCTTCCAGACCTTGCAGGTTGGATTGGAGATGTGCCTCTGATTCTGCTCGTCTTCCAATGAAATACGTACAGTTTGATGTTGAAGCTCGTCAAAATTCCTTTAAAAATAAAAATAACAAAGACAACGAATAAAAAAGATTGTTTATTTTTTTTAACGATTAAAAAAAAATGTAACTGTAAGGACAAGATAGTTATCTTGACCTTGTCGGTCCTGTTGCCCACTGCAACAAATGATAAGTGATGAAGATGACGTAGATGTTGGTTAGTCCTGGACGGGAAAAAATATACAGATATCACTGACTTATGTAGTGAACCTCAAAGTTCAATGAAAATGTATTCAGAACTCACTGCGGCAGAACTCATATTATTTGAATATTCCATAACACAACTTCTCCATCCCCTCCCTCTTGGTTTCACTCTCCTTTGTCTGTATCTCCGCTTCTAGGTCCGTTTCCAAATCTTGCAGTTTCTCTTTCTTTCTTTTCCTGGTGGTGGAGTGAGGTGAGATGTTATGGGGAAAAAAAAAAATAGAAAACAATAGAATGGAGGAAACGAAATGCAAAATATCTCTCACTCAACGCTGACAGACAAATTGTTTGTGGGAGCAGTTTTCTAGTGGCGCCTGACACCGTTTGTGAATGCTATTGTTCGTGGGTCGCGATGAATAATAAAGTGGTCAAGGATGGTGTGAGTTTCTGTCTATGAGGATGGAGCGGGTAGAAATGGCTCAGTTTGTTTTCTTTCTGGCTTTGTTTCAGCTTGATAAGGAAATCTGAAAATACAATTAGGCGGAAATAATCGGAATAAGGTCGGTGGGGTGAGAAAGAACGTGCAAGAAAAGAACGAAAAAGAATGAATGCGAACTGACGTGGAAATGGATCATGAGACAGAGAGAGAGAGAGAGAGAGTAGGAGAGAGAGAGAGAGAGAGAGAGAGAGAGAGAGAGAGAGAGAGAGAGAGAGAGGGTGAGAGAGAGTGTAAAGAGAAGTGAGTGGTGAGATGGATTGTGTGAGAGAGATAGAGTTAGAGAGGTAGAGATATAGTGAGAGAGTGAGTGTGTGTGTGTGTGTGTGTGTGAGTGGAGAAAGAGTGGGGTTATAGCGGTGTTTTCACAAACACTCAAAAACTTTTTACCAAGATGAACCTGAAATAACTTACCACAACCAGCGAAACCCCTGCAACACAATTATGTTACTGCTAAATTATTGGCGAGAAAACTTATTACAAGAGATGCTAATCAATATATCTTACACGCTCGCTTGCACCACGTATACACGTACACTGGACATATGCCAGCTGTCATTATGTGTAACAAATATTTTGAAACATTTCCCCCGTCGTTTTATTTAATGGTGTCAAATCGTACTTGAACGAATGTTGTTAGTAACAAGAGAGACATTAAAAAAAGGTCAAATAAATGTCAAAATATTATGAAAGATAAATGAAGTGAAAGACCTAGAGAATCTGAAGAGGAAAAACAAAAACGTTGTTGTGTTTCGTTTGGCTCATGAATATCTTTCTTCTTCATCTTCATACACTCTCAGATGTCTTCTTGAATGTTTTCAAAGAAAGCAGTAGTCAGTTTGAGGTATTTGAATCTCCGTAGAAACTTTTCCGCGATGGTAAATGGTATCGGCCATAAGCGCTTTCTCTGTTCCGCCATATGGGGGGCGGGGGTGGGGGGCAACTTTGAAGCAGATGTTCAGCAGTCATTTTATCAGTGCCACAGTTTACACTGATGGTAAGTTCTTATAAGGGAACTTTTTTGTTGTTGTTGCGAACTCCTTCCGCATTCCACTGCAGAATGCCGAGTGTTTTGTGGAGTTGTGTTAGTAATTCTTGTGCCTTTTGCCTGTGTGTAGCCCAGCGGAACTCAACGGAGTTAGTGGTATTTTGCTTACATTTTAATGACGCCATCATCAAGCGGCGTAGGTTGCACTGACTCATTAGCCTGTGTCCCTCATCATGCGGCGTAGGTTGCACTGTTTCGTTAGGTCTGTAGCCAAGTGCATCCGATTTAAAATGGCATTATGTCGAGTTGTCTTCTCAATGGGTACAATGTATGTACATATTTTCATACAGCGTCTCTTCGTGTGGAGATATAAACAAATGTTCTTCTTGATGCCCTGTACTCTTGTGGCAGTATTTTATATTTATTACAAATCTTTTTATATTCATCCTCATGGCTACTGGTGCCACGTAGTGTATAAAGGTTCTAATAAAAAACGATCGCGAAAATATTTATAATTTTAAACGAAGATATTAAGACTCTCATAAATTTACTACAGACGTCAAATATTGACAACTTTAGATCCTACTTTAATTAAAACTGTTGTGGCAGCGGTTAGTATCCGCACACGCTGCCTGATCTCAGGTAGGGGACGGTGCCAGTAGCGCTGTCACAATGAAATGATTGACTGACATTGTCGCCCCATGCAGACTGAAAGCCGCAGCAGTTCTCAAAAATATAGGAGAAGGTTTTTTAATTTGTGTATGATGTAGTAATTATAAATAATTTAATTTGAAACATCCATACAGAAAACTAACGTATGAGAGAATGATTTTACGTGCAATTCTAGACTTATAATGTAAGCAAACAATTGCATCAAATGTGGCACCTGTCAAAAAATCACACAGAGCGTGAAAATTGAAAGTCCCAGTTAAGAATGTAAATACCTGCAACTTACGTTGACAAATGGAGAGAGGGGTAGAGCGAGAGAAAGAGAGAGAGAGAGAGGTTGCGCGGAGCCTGCAGTTAGGACAGCTATTAGGAATTTAGGACTCTCTCCAAACTTTCTAGACGTTGAAATTCTCATAAGAACTTAGAACTGCCAAGGGAATTGTAAAAACAGCACTTTTAAATTTTGAGAGAAATCAGAAGTCAAGGCAGGTCGGTTGTTTTTTGGTCATTACAAGAACAAGTTTTGATTTTTTAGGACCGTCAACTGTTATTCCTGAGGCAAGTTTGAAGCAATTAGAATTATAAAAATGTATTTTGGCAATTAGCGGAAGAAAAAAACAATTTAATTAGCTTTAGAATATAAAACAACACTACGGTTCACCATATGATTTTTTTAGATACACTAGCTAGTGGTTCAAAAGATAAATGTTCCGGGCTCTTAGAAAAGAACAGCCGTCAGTACACCATTGTGTTTTCAGTATCGAAAATATGTTGTTTCTTAACTGCTGAACTGAAGATGAATGGTGGTGATTCTCTGATTAAAGCAAGTAAAAATAAATTCTGGTTAGTTTTGGAACATTTTACGTACCTTTGTTGTATCGTTGCAAAACAGTTTTTCCAGCTTTATTTTTTTGTATCTTGTGTAATGAAATAGCTTTTAAGGAAACATGCCTGTCGTGGGGGCTATTCAGTAAAGATGTCTGGACTTTGAGGTTCTACCAACTACCTCAGACGAGTAGGTGGGCATAAACAACTCAGGTGTATAAATCTGATCCCATCTGGAACCCAAACACTTTACTAATCACGAGAACCACCGAGAGACGAATGTTTAACACAATTTTGTTCAATTACATAGAAAGCTAAGGCACTATCACTTAAAAACTAATAACATTATTGCAGTGACACTAGCGCACAAGGTTATACTTGCTGCTGATATAAGACTAACCAAGCAGAGAAGCTTTCATAATACGCTAGACTTTTATTACACACTGTTAAACACGCACATGATAGTCAATCTGCAACAGCACACTACACACGCTGTTAGACAGATTTGATAACAGAGCCACTCTCACTTAATATGAAAATACTGATAAACATGTGAGTGAAAGTAGAACACTAAGGTGCACTGTAATACTATTACTAGTACTGCGGCGGAAAACTGTCTCTTTAATTATAAATAAATAACTGGGGTGTGAGTTTACTGATCAAACAAACTTATATATTATTACTTGCGTGTGATATGTATCGATAAAGTAGGTTGAACAGACATAGACGCATGCACTAATTACAACCCTAAATAAGATAGACTTGTGGTATTAAAAATGTGTTTATTTATTTATTCCACCATTGTTCGCGGAACCCCTAAAGATGAATTGTGGAAATAGGGTTTCAGGGTAAGAGGAACACTGGTTTGAGAAACACTGTGTTTATTGTACGAGAAAGGACGTGTGAAAGTAATACAAACGACATTTAAAACGAAACTAGTGTTACAGTGTCACGAATGAGAGAGAGCGAGAGAGTGAAAAAGAGAGAGACTTGTAACTGGCAAAGTTGGATAGGGGACATTCAGACACAGAGAGTTGTTTTTATGTCAAGCGTGTGTGAGGAAAGGTGAGAGGGAGAGCGAAATAGAGGGAAAATGAGACAGAGAGAAAAAGATACAATAACACGGGAGAGAGAGAAAGAGAGAGGGAGAAAGAGACATGTTGTTACGAAATAAGTTCGTTCTTTTCTGTGGTCTTCACTCCACTCCGACATTATTATCTACCACTCTTCTTACGTGTTAATTCTTCCTGTATTCATTGTTTAATGCTTTCATAGTTCAAGGGTTTTCTGGTCATATTTTTGTGCAATTTTCTTACTTTTTTTTTACTAATTACCGTGATCGCTTGACCTGTTTTGGACACAACAGCGAATGACTTTGTTTGTGCCAATAGAAGTTGATACTTATTTTTTTTGACTTTTTTTCTTTATCGCCGCTCCAGACGGATAAAAAGTTCACACTGAGCTACATCCCTATTGTTAATCCAGACTTCTTGTCTGGGAAGATACACAAACATGTTGTTCGCAGTGGCCCGATATGGATGGACAGAAGTTTTTTGGAGATAAGGCGGCAGTTAGAAAATATGCATTGCCTAATGTAGCGAAAGGTTTTTATGAGTGTGGTAGCAGTAGTAGTTATTGAAAGAACAGAAGAAGATTTCTGTCTGACAAGTATATAGTCCCAGTGTCAGAGAAGAGCACTAGTATCACCGGATAGTCACGACTGTGAAGGTCTCTACTTCAGATAAAAAATCAGATTAAAGGTAGGGCCTAAGATGCCGCCTTCGCTATGTAACTAACCTATGATAACCAACAATTCATTAGAACTCAAAAATGCAACATTATAAATGTGATGTCAGAGAATTACAATTAATGAAACCTTTATTATTTACATCTATCTTTTGGTTCTTTCCTGTGCAATGTATGGATGATGAAATGATGAAAAAGTGAATGAATAAAATTTAATTACTTACTACTTACTTAGTTGTTCCCCTTCTACCGTGAGGTGTAGAGGTAAAATTTAATTACAAATGTACTTAATAGTTGAGTTTCACTCAGTAATTAATTAAGAAGTCCTTTCTGGAATCTTCAAAATAATATCAAATATTCATTCAAATATTCCGTTATTACTAAAGTTATCTCTTGTCTATCATAGTAGTGGAGAGCTGTTTTTCTCATCCCTACACACTAGTCACTTTGCTTTGACTCCTCACAATTGTTGACATAATGTTTTCACATAGAGTACTTAACATTGAAGTGCTGTGACTGTCCTATATGAATAATGCACAGCAGTGTCCAGTTGAAAGTCTTGCATTAGACCACCAAGCACTGATGGGGATTAAGGCGCGAATCTAGCTGACAATATATGATGCTCCTGTGTTGGTCCAGGAATGAACTTATTGATCTAGTATTCTAGACCTCTGGTGAAGTATGACACGAATGAACCTGGGGACAATACGTGACAAGTGGCTAGCCTTTGGTCATAGGGTCCACAAGCCTACGTGTACACGAATGAGAATGTTCAGATGTTTGCATGTATATGAATGATACATGGATCAGTTCTGATTAGGAATAGCGAGACAAGACAGGTGTCTATCTGCAGAACAATTCTAAAATAATATTATACATAAATAAATATAATACATGTGTGACGAGACGAGATTTTGTTCTCTCGCTCTCTCGGTTTATTTTTCTCTTCTTCTTAGTTCCTTCATTTTATTTCTTTAAATGTGTAGACATTGAATTCCTATTCTTACCTTAACGGTCCCTTCTGTCACATAGTGACTTCGCACTAACCGGTCTCAAGATCACCTACACTCATAATTGCCCAGTGTATTAACTTTCACTCATCCGCTCAGACCTCTCCTCCGTATGAATGAACAGATGTGTGTTTAATGGACGGTAATAGATGCAGGGACATCTTCGCAATAAGAGAACTCTGAAATTAGATTTCACACTACTGTAAAGTACCGTATTTCCTTGGGACATAGTTCAGATGACAAGAGTGTCCCGGAGCTAATTATTTTAAGATGGAAAATGGGTGGGTGATCCCATAAATCTGTCTTTGGTAAAAATGGGATTTCGCTGGTCTCAGTATTTAGTCTGAGAATTAACAATTGTCTAGCACTGCATCCAAAAACTTTGGTCACGAAAGAACTCAACTCGAGTGAAAGCAGCCTGTGCTTAGGCGTAAGACTTGATTTTGACAAAGCTTCGCTTTTTCGCAAAAGTACAACCGAGTAGGTGAGAGATATATATATTTATATTGATTACATTCTATTACATGTATGTAATATCATTATAGATTGTTATTTTTCATGAGTTATAATTTAACTGGTAAGACTGAACATTACTTTTTTCCCCCTTGATGTCGGTTTTGACTATAATCTTATGGATGAGTTATCTCCCCTGTGTTTGCCATTGAATGGAATTTAAAGGCATATTTCAGAGAGAGCGTATTTGCTAACACATGTGGGTGTGCTGATTAATATTTTAATGCTCTATTTTTTTAAAGGAATAATTCAATTCCAAAGTGTATTGGGTTAGAGAATCAAATCCATCTGGTGCAATTTAATGATAATGATAAGATGTTGAGGCTTGTTTTAGTGAATTATTATGGAAGGTTAATATCTTGAGCATCGTGCTTATGGATGTTTGCGAATGGTTTGAGGTTGTCAAGAAAATTACAGTTCATGCTCGGACTCCAACAACTAGTTGATTTTTGGGTCCACAAATACAGGCATATTTATTATGCATTAAACAAGTTCATTTGAAAGCATAGAATACATTAATGATTTGAAAGCTCCTACATTCCTCCTTGGAACATCACACATCTGGAATATTTACTACGCACTGCCATCATGGAATCACTGAAGTATCGAACCCCAGACGTGGAGTTAATATTTATGTATTTTAAATTGCGATAGCAATACTTCTTTATAACAAATACTTCCTCGAACTCAATCCTTCTGTTCGGAATCTTTATATAATATCAGTGGCGACCTTCGTACAATATACAGCCACGTAGAAGAGTAGATAATCCTCAAAATTAAGAAGCAACAGCTTCGATGTCCTTCTTGGACGAAATCCACAAAACGAGAAAGGCCCCATCTAACGGTTTGCATAAATTATGTTAGCACCAAAACCACGTCATCCTATACAAGTGACGTCAGACTAATATCGCGTTCATTTAACATTTATATAAGTGTAAAATACAAGTACATCATGCTGGCCACTAATAGAACTGTTAGCGCGTAGATTAACTGATAACAGAACTAAACATGGCCAACATGTAAAATACATGATAAATCATCTTTAACTAATTCCTCCCCCGATAGGTTGAAAAAAAAATCGAGAAACGATTTATTTTTTCTAAAGTATTACTGAAAAAATTTACTTTAATCTAGTCCTAAGATTTTGGAACGAAAAATCGCGAAAAAATTTTTAATAAACAAAGTGAGAGACTTACCGGAGAATCGAACCTAGGACCTCCAAAACGGCACCTCCGCCTAGCTATGGGCGCGAATCACACTATCCTCCCTACCAACTAGACACCACTAGTGTTTACAGGCCTCGGGTTTCCCCTCTTAATTTGTTTAAACAGTAATATTTTTGTAGCGTTTCTGTGGTAAACGTATAACAATCTTTTGGAACATGACTCACAATTTTGAATATGTTCGGGCACGTAATGCTAGCCGACCGCGTATATTTCACGTGGTCTTTTGATGAGACAATGACTATTACTCCCATCAGACATGCCATACATGGCGACTAATGTGAGGTTGTGCATGAGGCTGGTAACCTCATCATGTCAAAGAAATTGCTACAAAAACCACTGGTGCAATGTGAATTATTGGTGCTGGCTTCCTGTGGGGACCACGTGCAGTGTTGGCTGCGTGCTCCGTAGGGCGCAATAATAAAAAAAAATAACAATTGATGGTGAATTAGCGCCGCATGTGGCTCGCGAGTCGCGCTCTGGCAACCCTGGATGAATGTGAGCTAACTTAAAGTCTTTTAACTTATTTTCAACGTACATATGATCTAGTTTAAAGTTGTAACATTTCTGAACACTACATACGTGATGGTTAAGGACGCCTGTAAAAGACATTGAATACTACCACTAACCAAGAACTACTTACTCGGAGTAACCAAGAGGACATGTACACCATCATAGCTGGCAGACGCTGGAGTTGGGTTGGCCACGTCCTCAGAAGAGACCATCACAAGAACAGTTATGCTATGGACCCCCGAAGGAAAGCGAAAGAGAGGCCGACCAAAAGTAACTTGGTGGAGAACTGTGGAAGCGGAGATGCACAGAATGAACCAGATCTGGGGCACTGTACGAAGGATGACCGCCGACTGAACAAAGCGAGGCAGTTTTGTTGCTGCCCTACGGGGACGCCAACGGGCGTGATGACTACTGACTGCTTTGACAGTCGGCGGCTGAGGATCACAGAAGAGGAAGAAGAAGTAAAAGGCATTACCAGACAGTTCTAGTTCTGAAATTCCCAGGATAAGAGCGGTAGAGACAGTGCGGAGAACACACGGAGAAGAGAAATGGGGAGAAAAGAAAAAGATAAGGAAGACATGGATAGACCCTGAGCATTGACACGTGACAGGAAGACTTACCACGGATTAGATGATGGCGCATGCGTTTTAGGGAGCTGAAATTTAATAGTGGTGATGATGTGTGATCTAGTTTCAAATCAAATAATCTTTTTTCTGCAACAGCCTTCTTTAACCTTTTAATCCTGGAGGAGCATTTGAAATAATTTTCAGGTCTCAAGGAACACCTGCATACAAATTATTATATCTAGTCCTCATGGTTCCGCTGCGTGATCAGTAAGTTGTAAATATAATAATCAAATAAAAATTGCCAATTTTCTTTTGTGTAGAGAAGGATTTCTTTCTATGAACCTGTTCACTTTTGCCAGGGCTACTCGGTGACTGCCCGCCATAGTGAGCGTTAACTTCGACCGGCGCGTGAAGTTAAAAAAACGACGTTTACTACCTCTCGCGGACCACCTAGCGACCTCTGGCGGAACCATAGGGTTTCGCGGAACCCCGGTTCAGAAACTCTGCTATAGAATTAGATTGGCGGGAAGCCGCGACACTACTTCACGCTGTACAGGTGACACGGTGTAAAGTGGAAACATTTCTTTGAGTTCAGTACTAACGCAATAAATGTCAAGGTCAATACAATACATTCAGTACATTCCATTCATTCCAATTATATTATTATTTAAGCACACTCCCTTCCCTGAACCAACAGATACCGTTTCTTTGCGTTGGAGTTCAGAGAATCATAAACAATGCTTCAATTTTAGGAGCTGAAGAAAATAAGAGAGATTCGTTACGGCTGACGCGTAGTTTGTAAATTTAGAAACTTGTATTTTTGTGGGACTTTCCAGTTGTAAAATGTCTTGTTCTCTGGCGACCTGCACGGAGATACCTTCAGAAAAGCCAGGAAATCCGACTAGAATCCGCGAAAAATGCCTACCACGAATGCGCCTAAGATTACATCTGGCACCGACAACAGGCAGTCAGTCAGTGCGTTGTAGGGAACTGTTGTATCAGTCGTTCGTTCCGTTTTGTAAAGGTGAGATTGGTCGCGATAAGCTGGTATCTGATTACCATAGCGTGCCAGGGAGCAGATCCCAATAAATATTATGATTATCTCGGTGTACAAGGGTGTCTGGGCAATTTCATATTTGTGCAGACAATGCTTTCAAAGTTTTGACAGTAATAATGCAAACCCGTGCGGAATAAAGTGAGAAGAATGTCAGTTATGCAATATGTGAGGGAGTGACTGGGAGATTCCGATAATGAGATTGTGATTACCTCGAGAGAAATATAAAGATTAGTAAACATGCTTGAGAGAGTTGCGAGGAGGGTAAAATATTTATAGCCCGTGGCATAAAACGTGTTCAGAGTGAAAGGGGACGGGGGTATATGGCACAGTAGAATGTGTGTGACAAGAGAGTGGGTAGATGGACAACACTGAAGAAGAGAATACCAAGTCTGACAGAAGATAGTTGGGAAGATAGAAGAGAGAATATTGACTGGAAGAGAGTTGGGAAGATAGAAGAGAGAATATTGACTGGAAGACAGTTGGGAAGATAGAAGAGAGAATATTGACTGGAAAAAAGTTGGGAAGATAGAAGAGAGAATATTGACTGGAAGACAGTTGGGAAGACAGAAGAGAGAATATTGACTGGAAGACAGTTGGGAAGATAGAAGAGAGAATATTGACCGGAAGACAGTTGGGAAGATAGAAGAGAGAATATTGACCGGAAGACAGTTGGGAAGATAGAAGAGAGAATATTGACTGGAAAACAGTTGGGAAGATAGAAGAGAGAATATTGACTGGAAGACAGTTGGGAAGATAGAAGAGAGAATATTGAATGGTTTTCATTATGGTTTTAAGGACCATCTTCATTTCACACGGACAAGTCCAGCAGTGCTCCGATCTCCTCCCTTAAATCACACAAGGAAGACCTCAGCACAGTGCACGAGCTCCGTAGCACCGGCGAGGACCTCATTATGCGAATAGAGGAATCACACATTCTATAAATATTTTCGTGGCGGGTAGGTTTTTCTAAAGTTATCAATTTTGCCAGAGTAGCGGCCGTATGCCTAATCTGTACAATTTCTAACTGCCGTGGGATGTTTACCGTGCGTAACTTGCACATGTGACCTCTTATGTTTTCGCCCTTATCCGAGAAGGCAAAGTCTCACTACCCAGGTGATTACGGGGGAGTATGACATCATTAGGAACCACTCGTTCTGAAAAACATTTTCATCATTTAAATTCTCTGTACTGGGAGCGAACCCGGTATCTTTAGAATTTACAGAGATTTTTTTTTTTTTTTTTTCCTTAACCAGCGGCACTTGGGCTTTCAGCCCCTTCGGCCCAATGACATGTCATTGCGAGGCTGGGGAACCTGAGGACTTTCCTTCCAACCCGGTCAGGAGCTTCGCTCCTTCCCATCCACAGAGGGTTTATCACAGGAGCCGTTCAGGCTATTCAGTCAAATTTCCGGCCGTAAACATTTCTTCAAACGCCGACGCCCGGGTTTGAACCATGAACACCTGGTCGCCAGTACAACGCCGAAGCCATTACACCAGCGCGGCTCCCAATTTACAGAGATAGATAATAACAGAAAATCTAAAAGACTAATTAGAAAATAACGTTTGAAACAAATTAAGAATAGATAATCTAGGTTTGTTTTAAATATAATATACAGAACTTAGTGAGTGAGGAATATCTTGACTTGAATCGTTAACAATGTAATCTATTATTAACGTGTGAATATAATTGAAATTTAACATGGTCACAGGCGCGGCTGTTGACGAATAGTTCCTTATATTTCAAACTTTGTGTTATATGGTTTACATTTGTAAGGGCTATCATCATTACCTTTAGCTCCTCAGGTGCATAGTCATTCAAGAAATCCATTTCAAGTTCTGAAATTCCCAGGGTAAGAGCGGTAGAGACAGGCCGAAAAACACACGGAGAAGAGAAATGGGGAGAAGAGAAATGGGGAGAATTGAAAAAGGTAAAGACAACATGGAAAGACCTTGAGCATTGACACGTGACAGGCAGATTTACCCTGATTTACTTGATGGCGCATGTTCTAACATGCGTTATCAGCTCAAGGTCTTTCATTGTCTTCTGTATCCCTTCTCACGTCTGTCACCATTTCTATTCTCCATGTGCTGTTTGGTCTTCCTCTACGTCAGACAACAGGTTGTCTACTTCCTATCATAGTTTTGTTATTATTTTTTTTGTTCTTCTTCCTTCTCCTACACCCCACCCCCAATTTTGGTCTTAATTCTTATTTTCTTCAGTTAGTTCCCTCTTTTGCTTATTATCTTTCCTTCCCACGCCACATTTTCTCTTTTTTATTCTGACTCTTTGTCTTATTGCAATGTTTTATTCATGTATATTTCTCCATGTTATCATGTTAACCCTTCACAATCTCCGACTTAACTCTCATACTCTACATTTAACCATTAATCATGTTTATGCAAACGTATCGATTTCCACTAAGCTGCATAATTTCGTCTCAGCAATAAGCAATAATACATATTTGTATACCCTTGTCGTACACAGATGGATCTGCTGAGGGGGCAGTAAAGAACGGTGGAGGAGGCATTTTTATAAGATTCCTAAATGGAAAGATCATCCGAAAGGCCTTCCCAACTGGAAAGATCTCCTCCAATTTTAGGGCAGAAGCTATGGCACTACTGCAAGCTCTGAAGATCCTCACCAGACCTGAACAGCAGCCACAAGCCAAGATAGTAATCTTCACTGACTGCAGATCATTACTTGAATCAATACAAAACACCAGAAATGATAACATGATGAATGAGATCAGATCTGAGCTTAACATCATCCAAAGGTCATCAACCATTGCCCTTCAGTGGTTACCTGCCCATTGTGGAATCGCTGGTAATGAGAAAGCAGATGCTCTATCAAGAAGTGGCAGTAAAATGGAACAATACAGCCACCCATTGCCCTATCGGGAAGCAAAAAACCATCATCCACAACAAGTACAAAAATCAGTGGAAGGAGGAAGGGGATATATACAGCAGAGATGACCCAATCCACCACCTAAACAGACACCAACAGACGACAATTTTCCGCCTGAGAACTGGTCACTGCAGATTACTTGGACATCTCTATCGCCTCAAGATATCCCACACGAATGAATGCCCTTGTGGAACTGATATCCAGACTCCAGAACACATTCTCCAGAACTGTCCAACCCATGATAAATTGCGACGTGCGACCTGGCCAAAAGGTGATGAGCTCCAGCAGAAGCTATGGGGCTGCCGCGCCGACCTGGAAAAGACTGTGGACTTCGTCCTGGCGACAGGCCTGCAGATTTAGCATGACTACAAACCGAACGCAGAAGAAGAAGAAGAAAGAAGAAGATAGGTTTTAAAGTTATTTATGGTCCCGTCTGAGTAGAGTGGATGGTGATAAGTACGTGAGAGGTAATGGTGTGAGAAATAGATTTAACGGGTGAATAGTTTAAGGAGAAGATCTGTCTCTGGAATGAGTAGTTTCTCTAGTCCAGCCTATCTATACGACTGTAATTTAGTACAAGACAATCTTTCCCTCCCTGTACATATAAATATAAGTTTAACTACACACACACAACTATGTTACTACAAGAGACACACAAACGTGAAAAAAAACTATGGTTAATTGGGTATGGGTCTGACCAACACACAAAGGTAAGTTTCTTTTGTTGTTTATTATCATTAAACTTGACAACATCGAATATCTAAAGAAAGATCAATTAAAATCAGAATTACATACATAGGAAATAACAGAATAAATGTGCCCTCCCTTTTATTGAGACAAGAACCCAACAAGTTAATAACCCCAAAGGTCAAAGGTTAACACTGTGATACAGAATAGACAGTAAGGAAAACCACAGTTCCTACTAAATGCTACCCAGTAAAGTAAACAATGTTTAAGCCAAATCAAAGTTGGTGCAATACTTGTAAGAAAGAAAAAAATATTCACTCTCTCTGTCATACTCTCTCTGTCAGAAAGTGGCCACTCAATCACGCTTACCCTATTCTTGGTGATATCCCTTTGGAATTACAATGGTTCCTGAATATACAGAATGTCAGGGGTATTATCCAAGTTGGCCCCAGTCCATCCTCTATAACAAATAAGATTTTATGAGGGGGACGCCAAATTTGGTCGTATATTCCTGAATGCACAAATATCACCTCGAATAGTTAGTGTAGAAACCGAGATCTTGTGTTCAAAGCAAACAGGTAAAAATACTTCCAGTATTTTGAAACATCTAGCTGCTAAAAACTGTTACAATTGTTAAATGATGGTAATCCTATTGACTGGCTCTAGGGGAGTGCCGATTATGAAACAGCGTAACTCTTCTGGATAAAATTCACTTGGATACGACTGTCAAAAGTCGGGAGAAATGTTATTGTTTTTTTTCACAACCCAGTTGGCTGATACAAAATGAAAAAAATATCTGGTATTGATAAGTCCATTTAAATTTACCATTTAAAAATGTTAATTTGTCTCTTCGGCCAGTCCTGTTCACAAATGAACTTGGGAACGCGTAAGCCAAGAAAAAGACAACATTAATCAATCAGTAAATGCAGAAAAGGACCAAAATAGACCGCTAGCCGCTCTTGATCAGGTCTGCTTAGAATAAAAGAACATCATGAAAAAATGCTACTATTCTATATCTCTACATATATGTACACAGAAGGGGACAAGACGATCTCTTATCCACTCCGTCAGTCCTGATTAAAGTTAAAAGGCCCACGGTGTCCTTAGCCTATTCCTATCCGGTCAGCTTGCGCTAGCGCGGCGTGTCTAGGTCGGGTGAAGGTATGCGCCCTCCCCGCCCTGACTCGTGCTAACAATCAGCGTACAATGTCTATTATTATTTAATTGTCCATACGCGCACTTACAAGATATCGCTTGTTGTTAATAGCTATTAAATTGTCGGCGTCTGTTGGTCATTGCATGGCATTAAATAATAGTCACCTACTATAAGTACACAAAATGAAATATAATGTGAATTCTATCCTACCACTATCAGTCGCGCCTAGCAAATAATATCCGTCAGCTAAGCCGTATCTTCTTGTATGAGAAAGCAGGTGGTTAAAATTAACATTAAAACTGAAACATCTGGTATTATTTCACTGGTTGTAACAGCTAGAACTCTAAGTGAATAAAATGGTAAAAGCTTTAAACTTTAACATTTAAGCACTAATTTTTATTACCAGAACATCAGAATGATAATCCCCACGAATACTATTAACACATCTAGCAAAAATGGTTCTAGCTACAGCGTGCTTAGATTATCCGAAAAATTATGAGTGATAACTGATAGCTGGTTTCGGAAGACACAGTTTATATATCGTCATGGATGTATAATCTATAGATGATGCTACTTTTCACACTATGGGGCATAGCAAAAATCAGAAAACTAAGTTCCCCAGATAAAAGGCTTTCACGGTCGCTCTGTCGAGCGTTGCTAATCGACATCAGAAACTTAAAACCGTGTAACGGGCTCCATGCGATTTTCCCCCGTATCTGAAGATCAAAGAGTTAACTCCCCCTGTGTATACGAACATCAAAGGGTACTCGGTGAAATAATTTTGCCCAAGCGTCTCACTTCAAAAGGTCCGATGTTTTCCCACGTGCAATCTGTCCGATATCCGATGATTGACAGATAAGCTCGCGTGAGAAACTTGGTAAACAAACCCTATTCGCTCCCCGCTATGACTGTCAGGTCGCGAAATTTGGTAAACAACTTCGTTTTGTTTATGTCCAAGGAAAAGAGGCGAGGATTAAAAGGTGAGTAAACGCTGGCTGTAACTGCATGTATTTGCTAGCAAATCATTGAAAGCTATGAGGTCACGACAGACTGTCAGATACTATAGGCTATATTTCCATTATACGTCACAACCCTGAAGAAATAAATATTTCGTTCGTTCCGCGTGTATCTTCCTTTTAATTTTTATGCGGCCTAGTGTATCTATGCCCTGTGTCGTTTCCGGGGTTTCTGAGTAGCCAAAGAGGCGGCTAATATGAGATTGTGCATGGGGTCAGAAACTTCATCATGTAAAAGCAATTGATACATCAGCCAATGTTGCAAGCAAACTTGAATGTTTTGTTTTGTGACATCACATGAAGAGATTCATTCATTCATTCATTCATTCATTACCCTCCGCTCCCAAGGAGCACAGGCCTTCACAAAACACATGCCAAGTCCTCCTGTCACGTGCTATCATCTCAAGTTCTTTCTATGTTCTCCTCATTATTTTCACCTCTGTATCCAATTCTCTTCTCCATGTGCTTCTTGGTCTACCTCTGCCTCTCTTGCCCTGGGGGTTCCAGAACAAGGGCTGTCTTTTAATGCTATCAATAGGTTTCCTCGGCGTGTGTCATGAAGAGATTAAGTTCATAATAAAAATTAACCTCGAAGAAACATGTCGTAGAGATCACGCAGAAGTTACAGACATTATTAATCCTCAGTAAGGAAAGATCACGTCATTGATGACCGGCCACTACAGAGTCAAATATCTATTCAACAAATTAAAAATAGGGCAGGCAAACATGTATCTATGTAGGGTTTGGTTTTGGTTCTAAGGATAATCTCCATTGCGCACGGACAACTCCATAAGTGCTCCGATCTCCTTCCTTAGATCACACGACGAACTCCGTTGCACCGGCGAGCATCCTGTCTGTACACAGGAATCACACATTCTATAAAGTTTGTGGTGAGCAGGTTTCCTGATGTTCAAATTTTGCCAGAGCAGCGGCCGCATGGCCTACTTATTCGATTTCCAGCTGCCGAGGGATTTTTAACGTGCGCAACGGATGCAATTAGACCATACGGTATTTTATACTTTTTGACACGCGCCCTAATATAACCTATGAACAAGGTGTCTAGGTTGAACAGGACGCGTCGTGCTGAAACGAGACGCAGTTTTTTTTTTTTAAACGTGCGCAGCTTGCACACGGGACCTCCTATTTTTTTCGACATAATCAGAGAAGACTAGGTATCCGATCTCACTACCCAGATGATCAGGGGGGAGTATGACATCATTAGGACCACTGGTTCTGAAAACCAATTTCATAAATTATATTCCCTGTACTCGGAGCGAACCCTTTACCTTTAGTAATAGAGGCGGATGTCATACCTCTTTTCCACTACTACCCCCCCCATGTGGGGAAGGTAGGCAAACATGTGTCTATTATGACAAGATAAGGGGAGCCGCGCTGGTGTAATGGCTTCGGCGTTGTACTGGCGACCAGGTGTTCATGGTTCAAACCCGGGCGTCAGCGTTTGAAGGAATGTTTACGACCGGAAATTTGACTAAATAACCTGAACGGCTCCTGTGATAAACCCTCTGTGGATGGGAAAGAGCGAAGCTCCTGACCGGGTTGGAAGGAAAGTCCTCAGGTTCCCCAACCTCGCAATGACATATCATTGGGCCGAAGGGCCCAAGTGCCGCTGGTTAAGGAAAAAAAAAGAAAAAAAAATGACAAGATAAGTGTCGTAGATTTGTGATAGGTGAATTAAGACTTGGTTTGGTCCCTTCTGAATAGCAATAGAAACGAGTGATAGCCACAGTGAGAGATAATAATAGAAATAGATTTCCACGAGTGAGATGGTAGAAATTAATAGAGGCTGTCCCTGAAATCGAGATTTTTTCTCTCTTTCAGCCTATCTTCTACAACAGATCTAGAGGAGTCAGACAGTCTAAATATATATATATATATATATATATATATATATATATATATATATATATATATATATATATATATATATATATATATATATATATATATATATATATATATATATATATATATAAATATAAATATATATATATATATAAATATATATAAATATATATATATATTTATATATATTTATATATATATTATATATATATATATATATATATATATATATATATATATATATATATATATATATATATATATATATATATATATATATATAAATATATATAAATATATATATAAATATATATAAATATATATATATATATATTTATATATATTTATATATATATATATATATTTATATATATATATATATATATATATATATATATATATATATATACCACTCACGTGCACACACCCACATGTGACGACAGTTAGACGCACAGACGTGGAAAACAATAACAGTGATTATATAGATATTTTGGAACGAGCTGACCGACACGCTGATTAAGTTTAAGTGAATTTTTAATTATCATCAGAAAAATTCCATCACAACACATACAAATTACATCAGGCATATACAAATAGTCATAAAGTCAATGAATTGCTACAAGAATGATAAACCCATTGGTATGATCTTTTCCCTCGATGTATAGCCCACAGTCCTGTTAGAAGAAAAGTGATAGCTCCAAAGAGTCACGGATACATATGCTTTAGTCTAAGATTTCCCTTTAAAGGTATGAACAGACTTTGATACTCTGATCTATCCTAAGGAAAATATTGTTAGCAACAAAACTTGCATAAAGAAATTTCATCTTCTTCTTCTTTGATCCTTAGCCGCCGACCGTCAAAGCAGCCAGTGGCCATTACGCCTGGTGGAGTCTTGTAGGGCAACAACAAATTGATTCCACTTTGCTCGGTCGGTGGCCATCCTTCGTACAGTGCCCCAACTCTGGTTCATTCTTTGCATCTCAGCCTCCACAGTCCTCCGCCAAGTTGTTTTTTGGTCGGCCTCTCTTTCGTTTTCCTTCAGGGGTCCAAAGCATAGCTGTTCTTGTGATGGCATCGGGGTCTCTTCTGAGGACATGGCCAACCCAGCTCCAGCGTCTGCCAGCTATGATGGTGTGCATGTCCTCTTGCTTGCTCCGAATAAGCAGATCTTGGTTGGTGATGGTATTCGGCCAAAAGATTCGGAGAATTTTTCTTAGGCATGTTGTGTGAAAAGAGAACAATTTCGACATTTCCTTCTCTGTAACTCTCCAGCTCTCCGCGCCATAGAGAAGCACAGAAAGCACACAACTCTGATATAATCCTAATTTTGTGCTTGTGCTGTACTGAGAGGACTTCCAGATGTTGTTTAGACTAAAAAAGGCTGTTCTTGCTTTGTTCATTCTGTTGTTGATGTCTCTGCTTGCTCCGCCGTTTAGTGTTACTATGCATTCAAAGAAATTTAAGACAGCAAAAATGGGTGCCAAAAATACAACAATAAAGGAATCACTCAGTCCGGCATTCACTCTATTCAGTCAGCCGTGATCACTAGCTTGCATTCGTACTTACAGCGTTGGTAGCAACTTCTGGAAAAACAATTTTTAGGACATGCACATACAGAATCTCCAGGGTAGTCTTGGCCAAGGGAACCCCAGCTCCACAAAGATAGGTTGAATTCACTACTTCAGGGAACGTTTCCTTGGTTATTCTTATTTTAGGATATCTGGTTCTGTCACATTAAAATTGTCCAGGCACGAACGTTAACAGCGAGCAAAGTGTCAATAGCTTAAATTTCTAGTAACTAGGAATGTCAGGTCGACGCCTTCTCTCAGTATAGGACTTTATTTGGTCACACCATAACTAGTCAGAACTCCGTCGGAATGTTACTGATAGGAATAATTTACTTGCCTCAAGGGCTGAAAATGTACTTGAGGTTTTTCTCAGGAAGAATTAAATCTGGCTGGATGGGCCCGATACTTCATTTAATCTTAAAGTTCATGTGATGATGTCACAATGATACAACGTTAAAATATCTCCAAAATTAACGATGAAATGTAGGGTTAAAAATAATGCGTAAGATACTAGGAGACATGCTCGCCCATGCCAGCTTTCCCACCGCCATTTAAAACTAACGAGTTAGAAGTGCAGACGAAACGTTTACCCTTTGTAGACGGGAGAGAACGGAGGACACATAAAAAAAGGAAAAATATGACTGAACACGTGTTTGAAGTTCGAACGGCAAAAAGACGCAAGGGAGGAGGGGGGGGGGGGGGGGGGGGGGGGGGGGCGGGGTGAAAGGAAAAAAAGTCACGTCCCGAGTTGACATAAAGTAAGGAAATGGACAAGAAATGGACATTAGCTCTGGATCGAGACAGTCATTTCTTGGACGATTTTCGATACTTGGTCTTTATTTGAATGCCGCGGCAAAACACATGAGGGAAGGATCTCGAACAAATTTCAAAAAAATTAAACTTGAGAAAAAATACGTTTTTTCTTAATAATAGAGTTATGAAAATAAAACCTAGCTAGTTTGATAGCCCATCTTGAGCAGAGAAATAATATGCTTTCAATTATACAGACGGATAGATAATAAGCAAGATATTGACAAAAGACTGTATTGTTCATAACAGACAAACGACTGCACTGTTAACCCATGTCACTAAAAATAACGAAAATCTTGGCCTTGAGTCTGCAAACGTAAAAATCGAGCTGTAATTAAAGAGAGGGAATGTGGTGGAGAATTGTAGCTAAAAATAACTTAGACAGCAGATTCGTGTAGGAAATGCATGTAAAACCAAGTGTGTTTTTATGAAAAAACAAGTAGAGGCAGACGGACTAACAGACCGTAATACATACTTGACTGAGATTTGACTGAAGTGACTTTTGGTTGCCAATTTGAAAGTTAGGGGGGAGGTCGGCGATTGGTCAACGCATTTTATAGTAGCGTGATAGAGAGGTGAAAGTTTGCCATTTAACATAAGTCTGTTCAGAGACACAGTTTGAATCCATGAATGGTGCTGATGCCATAAGAATATAACTTTATAAGTGGGACGCCATCATACGGCCAGCAGCTCAGCTGAGTTTTGCTAGCAAACTTTAACTGTGTTCTCATTTCTGAATTCTGGTAAGAATGAATAATATTTATTCTGTATATTTTAATAATTCGAGTGATTGATACTGCCATATCATAAAAATGATTACGACAAGTAAGTGTTCGCTCTAGATCCCCAGCCCTAGATCAGGGTCTAGAGACATACATACAAAGACAATATACAGGAACGCCTAAATGAAACTATGAAAAAGGATCTAGTGTTGAGATCAGTGGAACATATCACCTATCTTATTTAATAGCAGGAAGCTATTGAACATATCTCAGATGTAATGTAGTCTTGGGGAACTGATACTATGTGAAACCGACTTGGTAAGATGTGCTGTGTGGTCAGAGAGATCTGACCTAGTCTATGTGGTGTTGTTGTGTGTAGTGTTGTGTACAGAAGTGGTTCAGAAGATAGAGTTCTGACACATGACCAATACTTTTGTTTCAGAACTGTGAGTTTATATTTGGCACCAAAGCGGTGTCAAATACTGTATTAATATATACAAGTGTGGACCAGAGCAGTCTGTCATTGTGTCAGAGCAGCCGTATATTGCCCCCTGCACGGAGAGGTGGGGCCATCAGACTTCTGTACAGGATCGATGCAGACAGATAAGTCATATCTGGCCTGCTGGACTTTCACCAACAACATTTTCATCTAAATTACCCCTAATTCAGCATTAAATAAAGCCAAGACATTGGGGAAATTAAACTATATATATTTATCCCTTAAGTCAACGGACAATGTTTGGCAGTCATAGACTGGGAGTGATGACACCACCCCAACAGCATATCTAGTAATAAGTTCTCATGTGACTAGCTTAATATATTTATTATTAACCAGTTATTTGAAATAATTAATTACACATTTTCCATTTTATTATGTAATATGATTTTGCATTCAATTTATGACTCCATAATATTTCTTATGTTCTGACCAACTAAACATTTGGTTCAGAACAAAATAAATTTATCAAAAGATTAATTTGTAAAACTAAAACAGCCTGAGTTAGACTTCTTAAATATCTCTGTGTGTGTGTGTGTACTCTACCACAACACAGTACATATCATTACCCTAGACTTTTAACGTAGCCACATTCATTAGTAAAAAAGATAAGTGTGAGGTCGTAAGTGGTAGTACGAAGGGCCTTCTGTAATTCACATCTACATTTATCTCAGGAGCCTTCACAACTGACCTCATACATCACACTAAGTGACATCAACCATACAATACCATCAAAATCCACTACAGTTCATGTAATGGGTACTCTGTCGTTCTGGATGCCAGCGCAATGCCAGACAGGTTTTACTTTATACACCCAAGTCTTTAAGAAAAAAATGTTTTTGTTCTTCACAGATATTTCTCTGTACTAAAACCGATGGTAAAGTTGGGCTACCCCAGTTTCACTCAACACAGAACTACTAAGAACTAAATCCACTTCGACCAACTAAATGATGCTTCTATTAACAGAGATCTTTAGGAATCGAAAGCTAGGTGGCAATCGACCAAATAAATGATGCTTCTATCAACAGAGATCTTCAGGAATCAAACGCTAGATCGTTCTAGTCTTGACTGCGGAGCACTGCGTGAATGAAGTCTAAAACTCTGGTTTATATCTTAAACAGACAAAGGATGCGCGCTATTTTCACAAACCCCCGTCTCCCCCTCTCCTCTTAACACTTCACATTCACTTAGACGCTGGCAATAACTGCCAAAAGTGCGTCTTCACACCTACTGCGACATGTCTCATTTCTGAGCGATGCAGATTTGGCGCCTTACACACCTCACGCCGAGAATCTAGCCGAAGAAAAACTCGTGTCAGATGAAAATGTAGACAAATGTCTGCTCTCTATGTCTGACTAGACGAATTCTCACACTATTCGTTCACGTCCAGGGACTGACATATTACGCAATAAAGTGCGTTACTAGTATGAGAAAGAAACGGTAAAAGTCAGAATGGGAAAGTAATATTTTGTCGCAAACGAACGAATGTGAAAAACAGGAAAAGGATAAAAGAGCGATAATAAAGTAGAGGACACGGGTAGAAAAGAAAAGAATATAGAAAATTTATTGATCATAAATCTCTCTGCGACAATAATCAAATATGTGTGTATGATGGGAAGACAGGCAAACATGTGATTATGATGGGTAGATAGGCAAACATGTGTCTATGATGGGAAGATAGGCAAACGTGTGTCCATGATGGGATGATAGGCTAACATGTGTCCATGATGGGAAGATAGGCAAACATGTGTCCATGATGGGATTAGCCTGTCTATGATGGGAAAATAGGCTAACATGTGTCCATGATGGGAAGATAGGCTAACATGTGTTTATGATGGGAAGATAGGCAAACAAGTGTCCATGATGAGAAGATAGGAGGCAAACATGTGTCCTTAATGGGAAGATGGGCAAACATGTGTCCCTTATGGGAAGATAGGCAAACATGTGTCCATGATGGGAAGATAGGCAAACATGTGTCCATGATGGGAAGATAGGCAAACATGTGTCCATAATGGGAAGATAGGCTAACATGTGTCCATTATGGGAAGATAGGCTAACATATGTCCATTATGGGAAGATGGGCTAACATGTGTCCATGATGGGAAGATATGCAAACATGTGTCCATGATGGGATTAGCCTTCTATGTTGGGAAGAGAGACAAACATGTGTCCATGACGGGAAGATAGGCAAACATGTGTCCATGAAGGGAAGATAGATTAACATGTGTCAATGACGGGATGATAGGCACACATGTGTCCATAACGGGAAGATAGGCAAACATGTGCCCTTGATGGGAACATAGGAAAACATGTGTCCATGATGGGAAGACATGCAAACACTACAGCATGTCATCCAAGTTTGTCGGAGCAACTGTTCGACAGCACGGTCTTCAATTGAGGAAGAAACTGTCTAGCGAAATGAGAGACCTGTGACAAATCGCCAACGTAGTGGGAGAAATAGTTGTGGTTATATGAGAGCAATAAAAGAAAACTGGGATAGACAGCCATCCTTATGAGGGAAATTGATGTGGTTATATGAGGGTGATGATAGAAGCATGAGACAGACTGCCAACTTTATGGTAGAACTTACTTACTTACTTAGTCGTTCCTCTTCTACCGCGAGGTGTAGAGGTTTGTTAGAGAGAGCAATACTATTTTACCGGATGTATTCCTCCTGGCTTGGTTCCATTCTAGTCCTCGGTCCTTCAAATATTGTCGAATGTTGTCCACCCAGCGAGCTTTGGGTCGTTCTGGAGGTCTGGATCCCTGGCTCTTAGTTTCCCATGCTTGCCGTGGTAGCCGATCTTCTCCCATTCTGCAGAATTGGCCAAACCATCTCAGTTGGGACTGTTCTACTTGGGTCTGCAGGGGTTTGGATTTTTAGACCTTGACGTATCGTCTGGTTGCGGACCATGTCTCTTCTTGTTACTTCAACCACCTTCCTCAGATACGTCATTTCTGAGGTTTGGATCTGGCTCTTGTGTGTTGTAGTCATTGCCCATGACTCGCATCCATACATCAAGACTGCGACATAGGTGGAACGGTATACAGCCATCTTCGTCTTCTTACCAACTTCTCTTTTACAGAGGAATCCTCGATTTATGTCTTAAAAAAGTCTCCCAGCTGCTGCTCTTCAGGTAGCCAACTCTTATTTGATGCCTCCCTTCCGGTCTATGACAGCTCCAAGGTATTTAAAGTGGTCGACCTGCTCCAGGACCTGTTCTCCCAGCTTAATCTGATGTCTTCTTTCCTCTCGTGATATCACCATGGTTTTTGTTTTAGAGCTGCTTATGATCACCCCTCTTCTACAGCTGTTCTTTCCAGACTTGCAGGTTGATTGAAGATGTGCCTCTCATTTAACAATCAGGGCACCATCATCAGCAAATGCCAGCTCTGAAATACAGACCTGTGTCATCTTCCAGTACCCCACTGAATACTTTCCTGTCCTCTCCTTACATGCCTTGTTGACATCGTCCATGAGGAGTATGAAAAGATAAGGTGACAGAATATCACCTTGTCTTACTCCAGTGGTGGTCCTGAATTCTTCTGACTTATGGTTTGCCGCCCTCACATAATTTCTGCAAGATTTGTAGAAGCTCTGTATAGCATGAATCAGAGGTGATGGAATATTCTTCCTTGCCAAACAGTCCCATAGTTTGTTCCAGGAGACCTTGTCAAATGCCTTTTCCAGATCTAAGAAGCAAAGATGGATCTCACTCATATACTCAAGAGCTTTTTCACTCAACTGTCTGAGTGTGAAGATTAGGTCTTGAGTACTTCGATTCGCTCGGAAGCCACACTTGACCTCATCCATTTGTGGCTCAGCTAGGCATCTGAGTCTCTGCTCCAGGATTCTAGAGTAGATTTTACCAGGGACACTGAGAAGGGATATGCCTCTATGGTTTCCACATTGTCGGTTGTCACTTTTTTATATAAAATCTGTGTTATTATGGCAATCTCCCAATCCTTTGGTATGGTCTTGTTGCACCAAGCTGCCTGTAGGACCCTTAGGATTAATAGGTCGTCTGCTGCTCCCATGTACTTAACCATTTCTGGTGTTATGCCATCATGTCCTGCTGCTATGCCCATGTTGATTTTCTCCAGTGCTGCCTTCAGTTCTTCCATCTTTATGTCATCTTCATCACCATTTGTTTCCTCTTCTGTGCTAGTGGTTATCATTTCTGATGCTTGACCATGCTCACCATCAAGGAGTTCTGAGAAATATTCTTTCCATCTTTCCATTACTTCCTTCGGTGCAGTAAGCAATTTGCCTTGTTTGTCCTTTATAAATTTAAGAGAACACTGTTTTCCCTTCTCATATTCTTTAGGGTCTTATAGAACAATTTCTGGTTTTCGTGTGCATCGTTTTCTAGCTTTTCTGCTAATTCTTCCCAGGACTTTTGTTTTGTTGCTTGCACCTTTTTCTTTGCTTCTGTTCTGACTATCATATATTCTCTATATTTCTCTGCTTTTCCAGCTGTGTTTTTAGCTCGTAATTATTGTTTTCATGCCTTTTTCTTCTCTCTTATTTTCTCTTTAACCTCATCTGTCCACCAAGGTGTCCTCTTTATCTTTATTCCAAGTCGAACTTCACCACATGCTTCTGTTGCAGCTGTCTTAATGATGTCATTGAATGTCAGCCAGACTGTTTCCAGGTCATCAGGTTGTTGTTCTGTGGTTCTCACTGCTGTAGCAATAAGCCCCTGAAATCTGGTCTTCACTTCTGGCTCTCTCAGCTTGTAGGTCTTAATGCTCGTTTCCCCTGTTCGTTTACATAGCTTCTTGCGTGATGTTAGGAAGTTCCTAGGCCGAGTAACTCTTTGAGTTGTTCTTTTAATTGTTAACAAGTAGTGGTCTGTTCCAATCTCTGGCCCCCTCCACACTTTAGCATCCCGGACATATCCCGAATCAGATTCCTAATTCTGACCACACGGTCATGAGGCTGTGGTATGTCAGTCAAGCGATGGAACATCATACAATATTGCAATATATTTAAGAATTATTACATCAATTACAAACTTTTTCCAAACTTAGTCGTAACTAGTTCTCTTTGGTTTCGCTTCTGGCAAAATGAACACATTTGTCTCCCCTATAATTCAATGGCAGAATAGAAGATAAGAAGAAAAGGTGAACTCTTTGTGCACACACCCAAAAGTAAAGCCCTGAAAAAAAACTGTAAGTCCTGAGGTTTATAGCTGGATAAGAAATCTTCCGTCAGGCACAAGGCAAAGTATATAGACATGAAAATTATCTTGAGCATAACATTAATTTTTAAATAAACATCAAACTTAATTCTCCATTATTTAACATAACACTAAGATAAGTTGCAATCTTAACAATCTATATAGACATTACCCTCAGACAGTGGTATTATGAATCGCTGCTGGTTTTTGAGCTACGATTTAACAATCGCTTCCAATGGCGGTTGGCCGTGACTTCTCATTAGTTATCGTATTGTGTTGAGGCTGAATACTTCTAGCAATAAGAGGTGGCCCTCAGCTGTGGAAGATTCTGAAGTGATTTTATGGAGTACGAACTGGTCTGATACGGTATTCCTTATATACCTATCTCCCTTTGTTTACGCTTTTGTTCCCTTTCCGCTTGACAATTTTCAAGAAAATATGGGTGTTTTTACGAATCAGTGGTAATTTATCGACAAAATCATAATTTTCTCATCATTTATCAAAGATAAAACTCTCATGCTGCCATAATTACATGTATTAGTCAGTTCAGCACAAATCCCAAAAAGAATTATTCTGTTCGAGGCATTAATTATACAAATATCTCAGAATTTTTGTTGTGCTAAATTACATGGGATTTTCCTATAGCAGTTCGTTGCGATTTCTAGTTTATCATAAACATACTGGTTTACATGGAATTTTCCGGGAATTTCCGGAGTGATCTGTCCATATCGCTACAACATTCAAAATGTTTTGTCCATGAAAAGTACATAAACTCACTTTCACAGAGAAACCGAAAATCTGGGAGACTTTGTTGTTAACAATTTAAATATCTTATACACTTCTCAGAGTAAAAGAGTACACCACTATTTTTAATAAACTTAACAATTAAATAATGGACGCACAAAACATTAGAATAATATAGTGGAATTGCAGAAGTGCAAAAAAAATATATCAGCATTAATAGGCATGTTTAAACAATCTAAAGTAATATTTGCCATTCTAGAGACTAATCTTAATCCGAGTCAACGTTTTACCACCCCTGAATATAAAGTCTTTCGTAATGATAGGACAGAAACTCAAAAAGGAGGAGGTGTGGCATTTCTAGTTAATAAAATATATATAATAACTGACTGGGAATCATTTAGAACAGAAAATTTTGAAGTAATAACTATAACAGTGTCTACTGAGTTAGAAGAAATAAAAATAGTTAACCTTTACTGTTCAAGGCGAAACATAAACGAAAGAGATATCTCAGACGTGAATAAAAGAATAAACAACAGAACTATCATAGTGGGAGATTTCAATGCTCATCATACAGCTTGGGGAGGCAACGTAATAGACAAGTCAGGAAAACTACTGTTGGACTTCATTGAAAACAATGAACTAATAATACTGAATGATGGATCAGTAACAAGAATTAACCCTTGTGCAAATCAGCAAGACACAGATATTGATATAAGCATTGTAATACCAAATCTTGCTAATGCAAAATGGGAAGTTATTGCGGATACAAATTCAGATCATTTACCCTTTGAAATAACACTAAAAGATAATTACAAACCTAACAAACTGGTAGAAAAACCGAAATTTTACTATAATAAAGCTGATTGGGTAGCTTTTCAGGTAGAAATGGAAGAGATAAAAATGAATAATATAGAAAATGAAAATATAGATGTATTTGCAGGTAATCTCACAAAAGAAATATTACCAAATGCATATATGCCAGAACACATAATACCACACCGCATTAAGGAAACAAAAAAGAATGAACATTGGAACAAAAACCCAGTACCATGGTGGACAGTTAGATGTACAGAAATTCAAAAACAAAGAAAACAAGCTCTACGAGAATATAGAAAGCATAGATCTGAAGATAATTTAGATGTTTATAAGAACATAAGAAATGAATCAAACAGAATAATACTTAAGGCAAAAGAAAATCATTGGAGAAATTTCCATACCTGTCAACTTCCTGAGACAAAAATCTGTACGCTGGACCAAAAAAATCCTTACAAACACCCAAAAATCCTTACGCAAAAATACAGGGTGGTCATAACGTCTTTCCCTGATTTCAAATTTTTATGAGATCCTCCAGATGTTAAAAGCATCAAAGCTTGGTATATAAAGTTTATGGACACTGGCAGCGTCGGTGACATGCCCAGAGCAGGTAGGCTTCGTGTGAGTGAAGAAACTGTGGACGCAGTGCGCAGAGCGTTTCAACGCAGTCCTCAGAAATTAACCTATCGAGCCTCAAGAGAACTTGCAATCCCTCGAATATTAGTGTTGAAAATCGCAAATGTTGAAATCTACAAATAGCAAAAAAAAACTGTTTTAGTTCTGAAATAATTTCCAAAAAACCAAGTGTCTCTGCACAGAATACGTTTTTTTTTAATTTTTGAAATCAGGGAAAGACTTTATGACCACCCTGTATATTTAAAAATTATACGCAATACAGTTTTAAAATGAGAAATGACATATACAAATCTATTAGCATTTGAATTATTGTGATATAAAACATGCTAATAGTCTCATGCTGTTTTTACATATAAAAAACTTAGTGATCATGTGGTACACTATTCTTTTGATGTACAGTGTTTTGTATTATAATCAACACATGCACTTTTAGCACTTTGCAGAATTGCATTTGTGGGCTTAAAGTCTGCACAGCATGTATCAATGTAATCTTACACTGTAAAATAGAAGTGAGTGTGTCCGCATTCATGGACTTCCTGCAGTCTGTGTAGATTTTTTTAATCATTGAAAATGATCTTTCGCAGTCAGCTTTTGTTTCTTTGAATTAGTCTCAGCCATCATTCAGTGGATGAAATATTTCAACTAATAATCTTTGTAGACGAAGAGAATGATTAAAAAATACAACGAACAAAGCAAACGGCTAACAGCAACAACAACAACAACAAAATAAACAAAATTATGAACAGAGTATCAAATCTAGGAAGAAAAAACGTACCACCAAAAATTTACAAAATCATTATTTAAGAGTTGGTAGCCTAGACCAGTGATAACAGATTGCCACTTTATTAAAAAATAAAGCAGCGAATCTCGAGCGCTGGGATAAAGTAGGCCTACTCAACGCAAACAAACTTTTTTTTCTAGTTATGTAGGGCCTACACAGAATATTATGACAATTTATCGGAAATATAGGCTATTGAAGGGCAAGATATCAAATCTAGGAAGAACAAAACGTACCACCAAAAATTTACAAAATTATTATTTAAGAGTTGGTAGCCTAGACCAGTGATAACAGATTGCCACTTTATTAAAAAATAAAGCAGCGAATCTTGAGCGCTGGGATAAAGTAGGCCTACTCAACGCAAACAAACTTTTTTATTCTAGTTATGTAGGGCCTACACAGAATATTATGACAATTTATCGGAAATATATTGAAGGGCAAGATATAGGCCTAACTGGAAAGATTAAGGCAGCGATTAAATTGCAACAAGGCAAAACAACAGCAATATTTAACCAAGTTATAAGTACTTAGCTTTTTTAAACAAAATGGCGTCGAAGTGTGGTGGCAAGCAAGCGTCGTCGTTCATAACAGGTAACTTTAAAAATACGTCATGTCACGCTGAAAACCGAAGGCGTTTGAGGCCGAATTCAAAGTGTTTGCCGAATTGTTGGGTATAAAAGGATTTGATTGCTTGCTGGGAGAGACCTCAGTTTAAAAACGAACGCCGAGATTTCCGGAATAAAAAATAAAAAAAGATTGGTTAAAAAAAAAAATCTGGGCTAGAAAATATTTTCTGATTTAAAATTTTAAAAAACTTGGGTTGGAAAATATTTTTAGAATTTAAAAAAAAAAAAAAAAATTCGGGAGGAGGAGAAAAATCCGTACAACGAGTCTGTTCGGCCGTACACTGCTAAAAGTATCAAAAATCCGTACAATGTACGAAAAATTCGTACATGTTGACAGGTATGAATTTCTGCCAAACACTGAACACTACAACTAACTCTGCAACAGATTTGTGGAATAAGTTAAAAGCCATTAAAGGCAGAACTAAACATATAATAATACCTCATATAAAAAGACCTGAAAGGGCAGAGACTGACTGGCAGAAAGCAGACGTGCTGGCCAGGTACTACCATAGAGTTAGTTCTAAGGATAATCTAGGACAGGCTGAAGTCAACAGAAGAGCAACACTTCTTAAAAAACTCAGTAAAGAAGTATCTTATAATACTGAAAATGTATCATATTCAAATGCAGATATTACAATGGAAGAAGTTGAAAATACAATAAAAGAATAAACAAATACATCAGCAGGGCATGACATCTTGAGCTATGAAATCTTGAAACACATACCTAAAAGTACCACAGAAATTATAACATCCCTTTTTAACACAATTTGGAATACAGGAAAAATTCCCAAAACATGGAAAACAGCAGTAATTATTCCAATACTAGAACCAGAAAAAGATGCCCATGATGCCAGTTCATACAGACCAATTTCATTAACTTCCCATCTAGGTAAAATATTAGAAACCATAGTAAATGAAAGATAAAAGTTTTATTTGGAAAAGAATAATTTATATAATCAAACTCAGTCAGGATTTAGGAAGAACAGATGTACTATGGATCAGATAATTTAATTGGAACATGAAGTAAAATCAGGATTTCAAAAGAAAGAAAAAACTGTGGTAGTATTTTTAGATATAGCTAGGGCTTATGATGAATGCTGGAGAGAGGGTGCTCTCTTTAAAATGAAGAAGATAGGAGTAACCGGTAAAATATATAATTATTTAGAGAATTTTCTGCAAGATAGATATTTCACTGTTCAGGTAAACAATGATAGATCAGTTGATACTCTAGTCCAGCCTATCGTTTACGACTGAGATTGGTTGATCAGACAGTATACCTCTCTCTATATATTAACATATACACTATAACCACTCACATACACACACACAGATAAGTGACGACAATTAGACGCACAAACATGAAACTATATTAATGGAGTAGGGATATTGGGCCGAGCTGACCGACACAGGTAATTAAGTTTTATGTTAAGTTTATTTATCATAAAGAAAAGAACTTCACAACATTTAATATCAAATATCAAAGTATAAAATCATAGGTTACAGAATTAATAAAGAAATAGACACATAAGTCCAATCCCCTCCGTTAAGACAAGATCCCACAAGAAGAAGTTAATTAACCCCCAAAAGGTCAAAAGATTAGCACTATGGTATAGGATTTGAATATACTGTCAAGAACAGAGTTTTCTAATTAATCTATTCTGAAATGAACAGTATTAGCAAACATAAGAAGAAAAAAACAAAGTGCGTACATTGATTATAAAATATATAAGAATTATTCATTCCTGCTTTCTCTCGCTCTGACAAACATGTGGCCACATTTTCAATCTCGCTTACCTAATTGCTGATTTACAACGTCTGGAACAGAACTCCTTGGTACATGCACAAATCCAGTGTTGGGTTTTTGGCAAAACAAGCCCCAGTTCCTCAAATTTACTGACTAATCCTCTTATTTGAGGAACGCTTGCTTTGTTACTGTTTATTGAATCTGTTCATGTCACCACAATTAGTCCAGGTAGGAAAATACTTAAGATCTAATGGTCACAGTGTACAGCAGCTTGAAATATTCGATAGTTAAATAGAATGTCAGGTAGATAAATCTTTTTCTGGATAAATCCTTGCCACAACACAGTGGTCGGTAATCGGGAAATATTAATTGTGATAATTTCTCCACAGTGGGCTGAATGTAAATGAAAATGGAAAAGTAGCTAAATGTCCAGTTACTGTTATTCTTAGTGTCATATATTGGTACGCTCTCTCTCTCTCTCTCTCTCTCTCTCTCTCTATCTCTCTCTCTCTCTCTCTCTCTCAGCAATATAGACAAAGTTGGAGGGACGGACAGTGATATCAAAATAAGAATACAAAAAGCAAGAGGAGCTTTTATTGCATTGGGAAATATATGGAGATCAAGAGAAATCGGATCCAACACGAAAATAAGAATCTTCAACTCAGATGTGAAGTCAGTCCTATTGTATGGCTCTGAGACATGGAGAACAAGAAAGACAACTACCAAAAAACTACAGACTTTCATAAATGGGTGCTTGCGTAGAATAGAGGGATTAAAATGGTATGACAAGGTTACCAACGTGGAACTGATGACGAGAACTAGACAAGTGCCGGTGGAAAAAGGGATGAGAAGAAGACGATGGCGATGGATAGGACACACACTGAGGAAACCTGTTGATAGCATTACAAGGCAGTCCTTGTTCTGGAACCCCCAGGGCAAGAGAAGCAGAGGTAGAAATAGAAGCACATGGAGAAGAGAGCTGGAAATAGAGGTGAAAATCATAAGGAAAACGTGGAAAGAACTTGAGATGATGGTACGTGACAGGAGGACTTGGCATCTGTTTGTTGAAGGCCTAAGCTCCTTTGGGAGTGAAGGGTTATGAATGAATGAATGGTCACAGTGTACAGTAGTTTGAAATATTCGATAGTTAAATAGAATGTCAGGTAGATAAATCTTTTTCTGGATAAATCCTCGCCACAACACAGTGGTCGGTAATCGGGAAATGTTAATATTGATAACTTCGCCACAGCGGGCTGAATGTAAATGAAAATGGAAAAGAAATCTGGGTAGCTAAATGTCCAGTTACTCTTATTCTTAGTGTCATATATTGGTACGCTCTCTCTCTCTCTCTCTCTCTCTCTCTCTCTCTCTCTCTCTCTCTCTCTCTCTCTAGTTGAAACAAGAGACCAACCCGGTCAATCTCGAAGACCCGATATATTTTACATAAGAATGTTTTTTCTTGTATTGGTTGGACTAGACGTAGACCCTTTTCTCAGATTACGGTGCAGGCCGCTAATAGGTTTTGGGTTTTGACCCGTACTAGATTTATAGAAAGAAAAAATACAACATTAACCACAATCACAATTCTACCCTAGCCCGCGTAAAGGTATAATTTATTTATCCCCTCGGTTATTAACTTTGATTAGAAAACACAAGTGTATAGCTTGTCTTATCGTTCTATTAACCTGTGAAATAAATTCTAGTCATTTACAAAATTACTCATACTGAATTAGAAATAAATATATATTTCGTCAGTACTCATAATGAATAGTGCTTTTTTTACTAGTCAATTAAATTATCTCTTACTGGTTAATAGAAATTAATTAAATTTACGTTACAGCCGGAAAAATTAGCTATATGTTATTTAATTTGCTGGCCAATTAACACCAACAATCCTAGAAAACTATAATAACGGACTTTAACCATTAAATCACTCAACACAGAAATTCTTAGTGAAATCTAATGACGGACTTAACAATTAAATCACTCGAACTTCTAGTATAATATTTACCGCAACACAGAAATTTAAAACGATCTCCAATCGAAAAACTGAGTAATTCCAATGGTACAGTGGATCTAGAAATCGAAGCTAGATGTTCTGAAAAATTCTGTGGGTACTAGATAATGGATTTTAAAGGCTGGGATATATGAAATAGATATAAAATCGCTAACCAGTGTCAGATTTCGCGTCTTGCTCGTATTCTTGGGGAAATCTGCTGTCGAATTTTGAATGAAAGTCAAATTTTACACTTATGCCGACCGCAGACGTGGTTCCGAGAGCAAATCGTCTCTTTGATCTCCCTCGTTCCGTAGCTTAATTACATTCACGAACGAACGGATTGGGGAGGGGGGTAACTTTGATTTCTCTCCCCTTTCCTCAGATTAATTCCCCCTGAGAAAGTGCACTCATTAATTATCGCTCTTGGTTCAACAAATATACGACGCGTCCCCTCTCTCTCTACACGTGAAACAGTCTGGCCTGCCCTATACAACGGTTGTCCAATCGTTCGCGTTATAATTCAGTTAACGGCTCTGGACTCGCTAAAGGGTCTGATTATAAACATTCCTAGTGCCTGTAAGACAATAGAGAAAGAAAATAGGCGTGGCTAAAGTATGAGTTCGACAGACATCGAAGCGCATGCCTTCTGCGTTAACAAAACATGAATATTAATAAGCGAGCCAAGGTGGAAACCAGGTGGAAGCAAAACGTGTTGATATGTGTAATATATTTACATAACTCTGTCACACTGTGTACACAGATGGATCCAAGGGAGAGGATGGCAAATTGGGGATAGGAATATATATGCCAATATAGAAAATGGCAAAAAAATTTAGCATCACGGAAATTACATCCATTTTCACTGCAGAGATGGTGGCAATACTAAAAGTACTAAAGATATTCTCTAATAACCCTCCCAAAAAAACTAACTGTTTTAACTGACTCTCTTTCAACAATTAAAGCACTTCGAAACTTACGAGAATGTAGCAGACCTGATATAGCAGAGGAGATATTTCTGGCTACTACGTACTTATATTCCAAAGGATGTTCAGTATTAATTGCTTGGATACCTTCACATGTTGGCATAGAAGGAAATGAAAAGGCAGATAAAGAAGCCAAGAAAGGTAGATCTGATAAAAATTTAATAAATGTAGGGACGAGTAAATCAGAGATTAAGTGCTTAATTTAAGATTTAATAACAGATTACTAGTCAACAACCAAAATGTATACTAGTTTATTTTTAATTACGGTCAATTTATATATATATATAATATATATATATATATATATATATTATATATATATATATATATAGTACTATATATATATATATATATATATATATATATATATATATATATATATATATATATATATATGACACAACAGTTGTGGGCGATTGCATAATTTTTTCAAATGACCAATAAAAATGTAACTAGAAGTTGATGATGCAATCCTACCTATGATTACATCACCTTTGTGTATAAATATCTTATCTCTGATAAAATTTTGCCATTAGTTAGTGCATTTGTCCTTATCAAAAGTATCGTAGTTAGAAATGCCTAGGACATGTGTGAACAGTGCTAATAATTTCTGTTATATATGTGGTGAGGTGACATTTGTATCACAAAAACGAAATATAACTAAAGTGATTAAGAAGGCGTACAATTTGTATTTTGGCTGCAGAATAGGAGATCGAGATAAGAGCTGGGCGCCACACATATGCTGCAATACATGTGCAGCACATCTTAAACTGTGGTTGACTGGCAAAAGGCAAGCTATGCCTTTTGCAGTCCAAATAATTTGGAGAGAGCCCACTGATCATCTCAACAACTGTTACTTTTGCATGGTCCCTCCAATTGGGAAAGGCATATCAAAGAAGAAAAAAATGGACTCTGGAATATCCAAACATCCCCTCTGCAATACGTCCGGTACCACATGGCGATGACCTACCAGTTCCCAAAGTGCCAGAATCATTTTCAGCTGCTTCCACTGATGAAGAAGAGGACATTGGTTGTCCTGAACCATCAACCTCAAGCGACCCAGATTTTGAGCAAACTATATCCACTAAACCACACTTAATAACCCAAGGTGAACTGAATGATCTTGTAAGAGATCTGAGAGAGTAGGGATCGAAGAGGGAAGGCAAACCCGGTCCCCAAAAATGCCGTGCTGAAGTCGGATGTGCCGGCCGAAAGGCGCAGATATCGCAGCTCTGCTGTAAACAGACACAACGCAACCAACGTCCTTTTCAGGACGAACGAGGAAGAAGAAGAAGAAGTAAGAGATCTGAATTTACCGAAGAACAAGGCGGAGCTTTTGGGTTCCAGATTGCAACAGCGGAATCTCCTGGCAGAAGATGTTACAATTTCTGTGTATAGGAACCGCCAGAAGCCGCTTATTACATTCTTTTTCAAAGAGGGTGACCTTTCTGCGTGCCACAACATTTCTGGTTTAATGGCAGCCCTCAAAATCAATTACATACCGGAAGAGTGGAGGCTTTTCATTGATTCATCCAAGACGAGTCTTAAAGCTGTTTTGTTGAATAATGGTAATGTGTTACCGTCAATTCCAGTTGGTCACGCAGTTCATATGAAAGAAACTTATGAAAACATTAAGCAGCTTTTGAAATGTATAAACTACGATCATCATCATTGATCACTTTGCGGTGACTTAAAAGTGGTCGCTCTTTTGCTTGGACTACAGGGTGGATACACCTAGTACTGTTGCTTTCTCTGTGAGTAGGATAGCCGTGCACGAAGTGACCATTACATCAGAAGACATTGGCCAATCAGGCATTCATTGCAGCCTGGCAGTAAGAACGTTGAGAACCCAGCACTTGTCGACACCAGCAAGATTTTGTTGCCACCCTTGCACATTGAGCTGGGTCTCATGAAAAACTTTGTCAAGGCAATAGAGAAAACCGATGAGGCTTTCAAATACCTCATCAGAAAATTTCCAAAACTGAGTGAAGCTAAAATAAGAGAGGGAGTATTTGTTGGTCCACAAATTCGAAAACTTCTTCATGATGACGAGTTTCTTTGCGTGTTGCATGGCAAGGAAAAAGCAGCATGGCTAGCATTTAAGTCAGTGGTGGACAATTTTCTTGGAAACAACAGATCTGATAATTACAATGATATTGTAGAAAATCTCCTTCTGAAGTATAAGAGTCTTGGCTGCAACATGTCTTTGAAAATTCATTTTCTGGATTCTCATCTGGATTTCTTTACGTCAAACTGTGGAGCGGTCAGTGATGAGCATGGTGAACGATTTCATCAGGACATTGCTGCTATGGAGACAAGGTATCAAGGCAATTGGAGCCCTTCAATGCTTGCTGATTACTGTTGGACTGTGACAAGAGACACCTCATCGATTGACTACAAGAAGCAAGCAAAGAGAGCTCGAACAGCGACTGAATAATGACGGAATGGGTTCAAATGTGACTTTTTAAAACATGATATGTGAACTTTAAATAATGTTTTTATTTTTTCTATCATTTTATGTTGAAATATCAATTAATTGAGTATGTAACCACAATTTTTATAATGCTAAAGTAGAAAGACTAGCTGTTCACCCCAGAGAATTAAACAAGCATACATTATTTGTATTACTGTAATGTAAATTCATCATTTAAAAAAAACCAGAGCCAATTGATGAATTTCATTATGATATTTGAAATCAGCATGTCAAAATCAATAAGAAATTGTATATTTAATTTCTGGTACAAATAATTTTTGAAAATTTGTTGACTAGTGTTATCTTCACTCTGCGGCAATAGTGGCTGGAAATGTGAAGGTCTGATGCTGTTTTTACAATGCATATGACTTTTAACAGATGAAAGTCAATTAAATATTTGTTAAAGTCAGTTATATAACTGGAATCACCAGGCTTTTACACCCCTCCACTTTAATGTTATTCTTGTTCAGAGTTTCTTCTTGATTTTGTTTGTGTGTGTGTGTGTTTTTTTTTTTTACGTATAAACACAATTGTGATTGTCCCTATTTACAATGATTTGACAAATGTGATGCCACTTTCTCATATCGGCAGTTGTTCATATTATTTGGAATTGAAAACAATATGTATCCTAATTATAACCCATCAGAGACTGAACGGGATAATTTTTTTCATTAATTTAGAAAAAAAAAAATAACAAAACTTCTGAAGACCTACTGAGAAGTTATGAGACATAACTAAGTTGGTTTTACACCTTGTTAGCCTTAATCTCAATCAATAATTAACACGGATATACAATGTGGTGACAAGAGATGAGGGCAAAGGTTGTCCCACAACATGTACTGCCGTAGGGGACTGACGTGCTAGAGACTTAACTTGTATGAGGTCTCTGCTTTATGAAGTGGGGTGGCCAGTTCTATTTATAGCTGCCCATACACAAGAGAAGAGTCACGTGCTCGCTCTTACAGCAGGGTAAACTGGAGCGTAATAACATATCATCAGACATAAGGGTCTTTTATATTTTAACATGCGCCCTAATATAACTGACTAGGTTGAACAGGACGCGCCTCGCCAAAACGAGGCAAAATTTAATTATTTTTTTTTTTTTTGTAATTTGAGCACCTTGAAAGGGTGAATCTCGGTCTACTAGCTGTTTGACCATGCTATCTTAAACATTTCAACTCATTACACAATACATCAACGGGTGACACATATCGGAAAGCAGAACACCATGACAGCACACGAGACCACAGAACATACACTCAGAGATGAAACCAAGAATGTTTCAACCCGTGGATACAAGAAGTTAATTGTATCGTGTTGTGTGATCTGTTTCTTTGTGTTGTTTCTTGATGTTCTCCTGCACAGAATAAAAGAACTAAAATGGAACGACAACATCACCAATGCGCAACTCGCTGATGGAAGAGAGCCATACAAAATAATAACAGGCAAGGACGTAAGATATTGGCGTGGGGTAGAACAAAACTTCCAAGAAACGCTAACTGAAAAACAGGGTGAACGCATGGTCTATCTTTGGATCATATCTGGTACACTTCTGGTAACTTCAGGGGAAACTCTGATCCTTTCAGGGAAAGAAAATACATGAGGGATACTCAAAGGCTCACCAAAGAAAGAGAACTGGAGTTGACAGTCTTCTTATATTGCATGACTGGTGTCCGTAAATGTTTGTATAGCTTTTATGACGTGTTTTTGGGGTATTTGACATTATGAGTTTTTACGAGAACTTGACTGAAAGAATGCCCCTATGGGTAGAGCCCTTATTATTATCAGCTATCCTACTCAGGGAGGGGGGGGGGGTGGGGGGGGGGGGGGTCCTGTCGTTGGGTTTCGTTCTCTCTTATTGATGGTGTGGGTGTCAACGGTACTTCAGAGGTGACTTCTTTCGGTGTGGTTTTTCAGTTCGTCCTGCTCAATCATCTCAATTGACGCGCAGACGGTTTCAAGGCACAGGTTAACCTGTTTCCTGGACGGAGACCATATGCGTGGCAAGGTCACTTTCCTATCTAGTAGAGAAAAAAAGCGGTCTTCTTTTTTCCCCTTCTTTCTTTCTGTTCTCAGATTTAGGGGGTTGTTTGGGTGGTGGGGTGTGTGAGTAGTTTGAGGCTAGTAGCGTAGTAATGGCAGGGAGCTAGTTTTTATTACACTTTATGTCTCTCTTGGTAACCATTCCTAAATTTGGGGGCTCACCATAATTTTTATAGTGACTATGTCATTCTCCTAACATACGTTTTTTTTCTCCCATCATATCTTCTACTCTATTTGAAACAACTTATTTTTTTTTTTTTTGTTTTTCTAAAAAAACTTTATTGTCTTTTCATAATCTACGTATACTAATTTTTTTTTTTTTTGACTACGTGGTCAAAACGTTACGGCTTTTGTTTTTTGTAAACCTACATTTGACCCTAAATAATAAAACTCTGAACGACGAACTCAGCGGTCTCAACAACCTAAAACTAATACTTCTGACACACAAATATTAAACTTTGTATAGACTCTTCTATGTTTCTTATACGGTCACTTAAACGGGAAATAAAACTTGTGGTTCTTACTAACATCATAAAACTACGGGGCTGCTTCGTTCGGGTCTTTTACCACCCCTATCTTTAAAACTGTGGTTCTCTATCTTCTCTCTATAAGCGGCTTCTCACTCGTACCTTTCCATTAAATGTTTCGAATTGGTTCCTGGACAGGTACATAGGAGGTACAATTCTGGTGATGATACCTATGCGTATTTTGATCTTTAAATTCTTTCTTCCCCTGACGAGAAATATATCACGAATCATTAATTATTTTTCATCATTAAATATGTCAATCATATCCTTCTCCTTTCTGCTCTTATCTTGTTAAACCTATAACCAATTCTAATTTATCTACTCCCCCCCCTGTCCAAATCAGTTATCCATATTCAACTAGCAAACAACACGTCACCTCGAATACCAAGCGTAACACAACATCGTCTACCAGTACTTATATACTTTTGACGAAAGTATCTAATAACTCTCAAAGTAAACTAAGATGACAACATGGAATACCCTTTCTGATCCCTTTATAATTCACTCCATTCATGATCACCTTACTAAATATACAACCTATCCTCAAACAACATTGAAATTATCGCCCTGATTTTTACCTCAATAAAGAAATCTACAACGATAAAGCCATTCTTTCAATTTTACTCCAAATTCTCATATTTCACAAATATCAATTAAAATATCTAGATGCTACGGTGGCCTATAACTACACTGCAGCTAATGCAAATAAATGCCCCACTAAACATTATAACCACATTCATGCACTACACTCTAAAAACCTACAACTACTACCCTATTACCCAACACTTCCTCAACAATACTGCATCTTTTCTAACCCAAATACTCAAACCTTATCTCAAAACCCACCTGACAGTAATGCATGCCTCTAAAATTAACGTCCCTAAATCTCCAACTGTCCTGGTCACCCACCAAAACAACAAATCAAGTATACCAAACTAACATCATATAAAAAAAATAACAAAAACAACTCATCCTATAACAAAATAACTCACACGCTTCAACTGTAAAATGGTCTTTCCTCCTTCAAAACGTCTTCCCAAACCTACTAATGAATACAAATCACAGTAAATCACACTATCTCTAAAAAAAAACTTCTGGTCTTCGGTCTTTTTAAAAAATAACAAAAAACCGTCAAACAATTAAATCCTCGTACAATATATCACAAAAAAAAAAAAAAACTTCTCACCAAACAAAAAAACAGTTGCAAACTGGTTCTTAAAAATCAATACCCAAACATTTTTGCAATAACTATCATATCAAAATGAAGTGAACCCCAAACAAACCAAACCCATGAAACATAACAGACAAATCTAACCCAAATAGCAAAAAAAAAACAAAATCCAACCCGCTAATATCTCTCTCAACCAACCCTATTCTACCCTACAATTATCCCTAATATATGAACCCAAATCCAATCTTCTCACCTTCGCATCTTATTCCTTCTCCTTATCCAACGCAGATACCGCCCGGTAATCATATTACAGACATAAGTGGTGCACAAACTAAACAACACCAACTAAATACCCCCTCAAAAAACACCCAGCCCCGTTCTACCCCACCACAACCCTCACGGCTTTTCACCACTCTCACATCACCCATTATTTTTCTCCTTTCTTATCTCAACGCGACCAACAAAGCATTTTCTTCTCAAGCACTGGGGTCCCCACGCCCCCTCAGACTAATCTCATACCTCTCATCCCACCCCCACTTACCTACTCTTCCCAGAAACAATCCTAGGTACTCTACATCTCTGGAACTTAGAAGCATTCCTACAAAATACATAAATGGTGTAATCATTTTACGATGCTCTCGCGTGCGATACGAAGGAGCCCAAACGACGCCATCCTAACACATCGGCTCAGCGTGTAAATCTTCAGTATCTATTCAAACCACCTATTCACCCTTCACACAACAACAATACACCTGGGCAACAACTTTTCATCCAACTCATATGAGACAATGGCCTGGCACTACACTATTCAGACACCATACCCGCAGCGACGATTTGCGGTAAATCCCCACCCATCCTCTTAACTAAACGTCATTTCACAATGCACACCACAGATTCGGCCGCAAACCATCAAAAAACATACCCCACTATACACCCGCACTAACCCTCATAAGCGAATATCCAACCAGCCAAGAGTTGGTTTTACACATCCTTATTTCAATTTCCATACATCATTTCACTTACAAATAATACCCAACCAACACTCAAAACCTCCTTGACCAAACACACAACGGTTAACTCCTCCATATAATAATATAAATTTTAAATACACCCCATTCCATTACCTACCTCCTCTAACCTCATTCCAAAATAATTTTAAAATCTCCCCCCCCAAAAACTCCCATTAATATTATATTTTATCATCACTTATATTATACACATTACACCTTTCCCATTTTACCCAATAACCCATAATCCCAAAACCATCCTTTCCTCACAAACGCCCACGTACAAACATAAAAATTTCCCACCATTCTAACCTCAAAAAATACACCCACAAAACCCACCACTCATCACACCTTTCACACAACCACCAATCCATTATTCAAACCCCACACGTTTAAACCCCCCCTCAAATTAATTCACCCAAAACCCTCTCACCCATACCCAACTCGAACAATTACACCTCCCCATCCCCCAACTACTCCTACCAAAATTCAAAATACATGCCACAATAATACAACTAACTGCTATCTCAAGTCCTAACTACTCAGTACAACGGGTACATCAACAACCATATTTATAAATCTAAACTAAAAATAGAAACAAGGTTAAAGTAGCACTTTATCCCACTCAATATATGTATTTTTATATATAATAAAAAAATTTATAATTCAATATTTTTTTTAAAATATATAAAAAATAATAAACGTCAAATTTATTATTTTTATTTTTTTATTTTTTTTTTTTTTTCTTTTTTAATCATTTTTTTATTTTTTTTTTTTTCTTTTTTTTTTTATTTTTCAGTCATTTTTTATTTTTTACATTTTTTTATTTTTTTCATTTTTAAGATAAACCCTTTACAGAACTTTTACACCACACATAGTTTTTAACAACCAACCAAAAAATGTTTTAAAAAAACAAAAAAAATAAAAAAAAAAACAAAAAAACAAACAAAAATAACAACTTTTTAAAACCAAAACAAAAACAAAAACAAACGATCCCCAAATGGGGTTTGCTTAAAACCCTTGTTTAAACGTTCTTTGAACCTTTTTAGTTCAACGTGGATTTCTTGGCGGTCAGGCCTTTCCAATTAGGAACTTTACAGGTTTTTTACACTTTGAACGGATTTTGCTTTCACACTTTTCACTCATACAGGGACACGCCATATCACACATAAACTCGACTCAGTGTTTTCCATTTATTTGTCTCACCCATTCTTTTCCTCTTTTCAGCTTCACACACTTTTTTTTACTTTCTCTGTCATTCTCGCTTCCTTTTTTTTCACTCCACTTGCTGCACATCTCCTAACAAACAGAACCACTCTTTGTTTTTTCTAACCTCTGTACTAACCTTGTCATAAAGTAACCCTCTTATACACAAACTCTAAAAATTAGTTTCACCACCTAGGGGACCCCAAATTCCCTTTGGGTTTTTCCATAAATCACTTCACACCCTATGACAACACGAATCTCAGGTCTCACGGGGGGGGGCTTAGCCCCTTTACAGCTTTTTTATGTTCTATTCCCTGTCTTCACGTATTACTGTGAAGAGTTTCTTATCACTCCCTCACGGGAGTTTTTTTTCAATACATTAAACTACGCAAAACTTTTTCCCACGTTGGTTATTTTTGTGTAGATGTTAACACACTGGACTATCACGGAGCCCTTCTTCCGCTCATGCCGCCAATAAGCGGGGGTTCTCTCAATGAACCACAACATACCCTATACAGCGCCCTTTCCGTGTGACACATTTTGCCCCGGTATAGACTTATATACAATCCCCCCCCACGTATTTTTTTTTCTCACCTCCTGGGCTCAACCTGTCAGGGGGGTACTTATGCTCTGTCCTAAATCACAGCCTTTTCCCACTAGTTTTTTAACTGACACTTTTATACTCCTCAAAATTTAATTAGATGCATGTTTCCTTAATCACCCATTTACGGGTGACTCTTCCAGATCCTAGGTCTGGGGCCCAACTTCCTATGATCAAAGCTTTCCTTTTCCCTTTCTATCCCCCCGCTGTATTCCCGTCTCTAGTTCATCACACAGAAATACTTGCCACCCCAACCACGATCATTTCTCCACTTTGTTTTTTTTTAGTTTTTTTATTTTTACCCTTATTCTCCCCTTTTTCAAATTCAACAACTTCATGTTTTTTTCCCCCGTTCTATCACCAAACTAACTTCGTACACTCAATTTTCTTCATTTACATACCTCTCGGCCTACAGTTATAAATTCGTGAAATTTCTCCCATGTCTTCTTCATTTTATTTTCTTTACTCTCCATGTTGAGTACTGTTTTAGAGATTCCTGAGCAATCAATAATTTTAAGTTTTGTTTCATACACTATCGCGTTAACACCAAACCTATAGATCACCTCTAATCACACGGGTACAAGGGGGGGTTTTTTTGCCGCTATCAGCACGTCTGGGGTTATCAACCTTTCACTCATTTGGCCCACGTTTTTATTTTACTGTTTTTCCCAAACAAGGTTTCAAAAATGATTACTTCGATTTGTTTTTGTCATTCAATTTTTCTTGTCATTCTTCTTTTTATATTCTCTCTCCTGGTTTTCATTTCAAACCTCCATCCTCAATTATGGTAAATAGATGTCGCGGGGGCTCCGCGAGGAAGCATTGTGTAACCCCGTAAGGGGGAACCCTAATACCTTTTCTCCGGACTCCCTCTCATCACCAGACTCCCAAATATCCCCTGGGTGCGGGGTCGGGAGCGCCTACATCCATCAGCACCTCCAGGTCCCACTCCTTCCACACCACCTAAATGTTTTCCACTCCCACACCCCACTTTGTACTCCCTAGATTTTCGTATTCCGTTCAGATTTTTTTCATAAAAATCACCCATCACTCTCCAAAAGCAGGAGGGGCAGGGGGGGGGCATCACCCAACCCACCAAAATGGCACACCACCAAACCCCACAAACCACCTCGAACCCGCCACCTAACCAATTTCCATTCCACATCAACCCATCCCCCTTCATACAACATTTATTTTATACCACTCCCATACCATTTTTCAGACAATCTCCCACCCCGCCTAACAAATTTTTTTTTATTCTATTTTTCTTACCTATTTTACAACCCACCTAATGTGACATAGTTCTATTGCCCGTTATTCCGACATTATTATTAACGTGCACAAATCCCTCTTTCTTACCCTTTTTATAACCGATCCCCTCCAAAACCAATTTGCATTCAAATTTTTTTTGCCCAACCCCCCTGTAGCTGTCCCTTGCTATTCAATTAGTTATGTTTTTTGGTCTGGTTCCCCTTGCACCCCCTACAAAACCATGGGTTGGGTTTATTTTTTTCACTTTCACCATTTGGTCAACATCCCAAACGGGGGCGAGGGGCCTCAGTCAACGGAACGATTGTTGTCACCCGTTTTTTGTGTTTCAGCGTGCCAACCAAACATTTTTTTTAATCGTTTTAGTTTGGTATTGCATTTGATCCGGGTGTCCGCCCGAAACCCAGATCACCGCCTTTGTCATTTTTTTCCCAATCGAACACGCGAGGTTCACCGACCCCCAGATGACACCCGTATGATGAGGTGCCTCCTACCGGTCGGTGGCTGTTAACATCTATCGTGGGTAGTTTTTGGTATTTAAAAAGCGTTTGTACGACTAATACGGTCCACCCCCGACCAGTCTAATTTATATTCCACTTATTAAAATTCCCCCGTGTGCATTTTTTATTGTTATTTGGTCATTATTTTTTTATTTCCCACTCTCAACACGCGCGCCTTGAAAAAATCCAAACAACCCAGACCCCAAAGGCCAGAAATCCCATAACCCCATTGTTACCCAAAAGTCGACTGCTCGGTGAGGGTGGCCCGCGCATTATTTTGAAAAAACAGTGTGGAATACGCAGGACACAACAGATGAGCAAGGTACCAGGTGTCGGATGGAGACGGATTAATCGCTGGCCCTCTTCCCAGAACCTCTGTCCTTTTAGAAAAAAGTGCCCCTGAATTGTTTCCTCCCCCGGATGGCAGTTGTTCATCCGCAGTTCCCTTCCCCGTTCCCCTTGTGTTCTGCTTCCAACCCCCTTTTCTCCACCTGGGTGTAATTATTTACCCCCCCTGCCAAACCCTCTCGTGTGACCATTGTCGCTAAAAAACTATGCGGCAGAGGCGGAGAAAATTTCGGGCCCTTCTTTTCCCCTAATTCTTAAAAAAAATCTTCCTCGTAAACCCTCCCGCTATCTGTTTTCACCTCGCCATGAACCCTGTAGTGCTAGTGCCGGGCAAAAACGTACCTTTACACTTTTAACGCTGTTTCGTGTACCCATTTAAGCCAACCTCTTAGGTGTTGAGTTTAGAGTGACCCCCCGACCACACTATTCTTACCCAGGTTGTTAAAAGTAGCGATGAGGGCACCTGTCCATAGTGTCGTAGGTGCCCTACCCCACCCATGTGTGGAAAAAATGACCCCTAAAATTTATTACCGTATTCTTTTCCTACTTTAATCAACCGACCTCAATATATATACTTATTCCCCAAGATTTACGACCCTATCCCTTTCTTCGCCCGAGCCCCTTTTCCACCAAATTCCCCTCTTATTTTTATAAATGGTACAAAAATCTATGTTCCCAACCCCCCTCCCCGTCCAAGTTTCTTATTAGCCTCTGACACCCCCCCCAACCCCCCCACTACAACCAAGAGGAGAAGCATACTCCCCCCCCAAATACAATCCCAAACCCCTCGGATACCTTTTTCCAACTCTCCGCCTCCCCGATAATCCCCATCCCCCTTTTCTTTCCCGCTTCGCCCCCTTCTACCTATCCTCCCTACTCTTTTCTCATAACCTCCCTTTTCCCTCCCTTTTACCGTTCCTCCTCCCTTTTCCCCTTCCTTATACCTCTACGCTTCGACCCATTCCTTATCCCATCAAATTCTATCTCTGCTCATGACCCATCAATCGTCCTCCCTAACATCCTGTGACTCTCATTTCATCTGTATATATAATAGTCCTCATTCCCCGTCTCAATTTCCTCTTCTTATGGTATATAAGCTAATATTCCATTGATTCCTCTCATAACTAAGCTTTTACAAAAAAACTTCTTCTCCTCTCACAACATCGAGTCTAAATCACTATTTAATTATTGCTGCTAACTATCTAAAATCTCTTCTTCTCTAATTCTTCTCCCTCTGCTTCTGATTACTAACGAGCTCCTGTATATCAACTGTCATAGAATGCTCTTCAAAATCTAATGTATCGGTTCACTATCATAATCTTTCATAATACAGACCACTTGAGAAAGTCAAAATACCTATTTACCAAAAATGCCTCACCCATCCCCTCCCAATGGATTTTATTCTAATTAGATCTATCTAGCTGACAGCTAATGTCACGTCACCCTATAATTGTCATTCACAACCTTCTTCTCATTGTCTCTAATGCCCTCTACTTCAGGGGATCTACAAAATGTCCCACGTCTCTTTTTGTCGTCTCTTATGGTCTTCTATACACTTTCCCCATCCCAAAAATACTGATATCTTCCATATTCTTCAACTCTCATTACTTTATATACCTTTAGTTTTTTGAGTCAATCCCTCCTCTTGGTCACCCACAAAAATTAAAAATATTTCAGTCTAAATCAAACTCCTTATCCACCATTGTACTAATAAATAACATAACCCGACCTTATTTTACTCGCGGACCTATCATCCTAGGTAAGTCCCTCCCACAACAACTTTAAACCCTAATTTACTTCCTTGAACCATCTACCTGTTAATTCGATTCATAACCATTATCCTCTTCCTCTGAGTATGTCCTTCTGACGAACTCACCATCTACCCTCTCTTCTTGCTTTCGTCCCTTCTTCTTTCTCTCGGGGGCTTCCTACTCATACCTCTCGAATCCATTTCTTCTAACCCCGTTCCCTACTCTTTTCTTCTTCTAAGCTTCACTCATACCATTCTAATCGATCCTCCCCTGCTCAATCTAGGTTTCGAGGACAATCAATTCCCTTCATTCTTTCCCCTTGTCTCCTACTCTACCTTCCTGTTCGTAGGCTTCTCTTAGCTTTCCTTCTTCCTTCCTTCTCCTCCTCTTCAAATTCCCTGGTCTCTTATTTGATCCCTGCTAGACTAGTAACTCGTGACTACCAAAAGTTGCAGCGCAGAGCCTTTACAAGTACCCTCTTCTTGTCCTCTCCCTCTCTCTAGCTTCATGGTTGAACTAATCACCTGCGTCAACGGCTAATAAGCATGCATTCACCAAAAAACAAAAAAATACAAAAATGGCCGACCTAAAAACCAAATTGACTAGACATAAACAACGACAAAACCATGCGAAAGACCACAGAAAACAACATACAACCAGCACCGCAGAAGCAACTATGTGTATATAGCATCAGCAACCCCCCCCCCCCAGTTGCCCCCCCAGTCCCCAGGCCCGGCCCGCGTTCAAATCACCACCCCATCCCGAGCAACACATGGGTTGGCTACTTCACTGACCCACGAGCCACCAGCGTTCATTTGCCTCCGCTTGCCCACTTGTGAACCGTGTACGACATACAAATCCCGCACACCGGAAAACGTTTCCCGCACCGTCCACCGGCCAGCCCCCAGCTACCCCCTCCCAAGCACTACCGCGCCCCTAGCGCTCACGCCGGGATTCGTTATTGACCAACGGTACCGACATCCGCTCCTGTATACACCGCACATTCAACAACGCCAAACACTACAAAAAATCCCACTGGGGGTGGCTGGGGTCGACGGTCAAAAAACGGAATTGCCCAAAACATCACTACTTTTTCCAACTTCTTTAATCCCCAAAAAACAAAACCCGCAAACCTCTCCACAAAATCAGGACTCACGATCCCATCCCACCCCCCCCGCCGCGCAACTATCCATTAGGATCCTTCCAAATATACTTCTCAGCCTTCTCGTCCCCTGATCGCCCTCCCTCATACTCGCCTATCAATTTACTCGCGAAACGAAAGATACACAGTCAGCCGTGGAGTTTTCATGATGCTTATCTCTTGTGCTGTTTTTCTCTCTCCATTCTTTCTTTACGGCCCGCTGACCACTTTATGTCCCGTCTGCCGTTGTACAGCTCTTTCGCATGCCAGCCCCGGCATTCGGCAAGAGCGTTCCCTGCCATTTTTGGGTTCCTCACTCCGCGTTTCACCTACATGAATGCACTACGCCCGCTTTATATATTTAATAATTTATCTTTAACCATTACGTTTAGGGGGTTTAAATTTACATTATTAATTTTATTGCCCAACCGACGACCAAAACGCCCCGAGGCAGCAGTTATCGACTATGGTCCCCCTTTTTTTTACAGCGTTCCGTTACGAATCTCGTTGTTTTTTACACATTTTTCTCACGCTTTTTTATAAAAAAAAATAAATGCCCCCTCCCCCTTCTCCGTTGTAATTACCCGCTCTTTCTCTTCTCTCATGATTTTCTTGCTTCTTTTTGGCCTTCTGTCCGTGCTCCCACCACTTTCTCATTCGTCCTCCGTCTCTATTGTCAGCGGGTGGGTCTGAACACAGTATCATTTGCGCCTTTCGCTCTCGGTTCTCTCTCGTCCCCCCCGGTTCTCTCGCCGTCGTCGCTTTTTTGTGTGGGGTTCTATTGCGGCCCTAACTTATCCAGCTCTTCGAGCCTTAATCTCTGCATCCGTCGGCTTGTTGTCTTAGATTTTTTTCGCTCTTCCCTACTTTTTTCTGGGTGTGGTGTTAGTTACTTTATGCTCTGATTCCCCCCCCTTATTCCCCGTAAGCCGTCATTTTCTGGCCCCCTTGCCGATCGTCCCCTCCCCCGCTCCCCAGTTTGTAGCTTGCCCGTTCGTAATGTTTATCCAGCGTAGAGGGCCCCTTATGCTATTGTACTGGCCCATCTTCAAACGTCTTACCCTTCCAGTTAGCTGTGGGCATTGCCCGGTGTCATGTTTCGAAATCTGTAACAATTAGTCTGACCCGATCATGATTCAAGCGCTTTTATTTCTAAGTCACCCGTTCTACGACTTCGCTCGTTCCACGCATGCTGCTCCCATCGTACCCGGCGCGTTTTTTTCAGCCCTCGGTGCGTTCGGTGTACATTATGCTCCCTTGCAAATATCGTAAACCGTGTTTTTTTCTACCCCGTTTTCTGTTTTGGTTTTTTTGTCCTCCCTCTTTCCCCGGCTTTCAGTTTCTTTCCCGCCCCCCGATCTTTTCTGATCTCTGACCGTTCATCCTCCCCTTCTTATTCTTTTTCGTTCCTCCCACCCTTGTTCGACTGCAGTCTTCTGGATGAAGAGTACCCCTGTTTTTCTTTCCAGGTTCGGGGAATCGACTGATGTGTGGGGTCTAATTTATCTTTCCTGCCTCCTTTACCTGCCATCTAGGTCATTTTTCCAAATTCCCCTTTCCGCTCCCTTTCTATTTCTTCTCTATTCCTGCCCCCCTCCGGCTCCGTCGCCCCCTCCCCCCCCCCGTTAATCGCCCTTTCCCTCCTCATTGCTCCTTCCCCTCTCCCCCCCCCTGCCCCCTCTGTCCCCCCCTACCCAAAAGCGCCCTTTCTCGTTCCCAAATCGCTCATTCATCCATGCCTGCCCCTCATCCCCTTCCCCCCCTACCCCCTCTCCCGTTCTCCTCGTCTTCCCCTCCCCTCATCCCCCCCCGTCCCCCCCCCCTATCCCCTGCTCTGTCCGCCTCCTGCCCCCGGTCCCCCCCCCACTCCCATCAATTCACACCTAATCCTGGTGCCTATGTCCCCCACCCCCCCCCCCCACTGCCTATCCCTCCGCAATGTATCGCCCGTCCTATGGTTTTTTCTGTTTCGCCATTCACCGCGCCCCCCTTCGCCCTCAGCCGTGCCGTCCCCCTCCCCCCCTTATCTCCCCCCCCTCTTCCCCCCCATCTCTCCCTGTATTTGTCTTTGCTCTGCCCTCCCTCCTTTCCTCCTCCCTCTCTCAATCCCCTTCCCCCCCCTCGTCCCCCACAACCCAAATTCCCCCTCCCCCCTATCCTTGTTTCCCCCTCAACTCCTCTCCCCTCGTTCCGGAACCCAATTTCCACCCCACACCCAAATCGCCCGGCATATCTATGTGGTATAAATTTGTCGCTTCCTCCCCCCCCCCCCTAAATCCGCCCCCCCCCCCCCCTCTCCACCCTCGACCCCCCCCCCCCGCGCCCCCCCCCCTCCCCCCCCCCCCCCCATCCCGACCCGCCCCACCCCGCCCCGCCCCGCCCCCCTCTAGCCACCCCCCCCCGCATTCCATCGACCCCCCCCCTCACCCCCCCGTTCCCTGTGCGTTGTGTCCCGCCCCCACCTCTCGCCCGCACGCCCGCCCCACCCCCTCGTCCCCGTCCCCACGCCCCCTCACCACCTGTTCCTCCCCCTGCCGCCCCCCAGCCCCCTGATGTAGTTGAAATAGCATACACCAAATATTCCAAAATTCCCCGTCCCCACCCCCACCGCCCCCCACATTGCCCCCCCCCCCCCCCACCTCCCCTTCCCCACACTATCCCCGCTGGTGTGCTGCCCTTTGTTTGATAAAAGCCGCTTTCCGTGTGCCCCCCCCACCCCCCCCCACCCCCTATCCCCCCCCCATATGGTTTCCACAAGTTGTGGGGACGCAAGAAAAACAGAAAAAGTACAAAGTGACGAAAAAAACACAGAACCAAAATATGGTTTGAAGCCACACAACTCCAATGGGCACGAGCTGATATTTGTAGGGAGGCGAGTGGGTGGCATATTTGGACACTACGCGGAAACCCTGACGGGGGCGCCCGCTCGCCAATGGCCGACAAAACCCAACCTAGAGACACCAACCTAAAAAAGGGCTTTGGATTGGTGGTAGGGGGAGGGGGTGTGGGCGGCTAAAACAGCCCCCA
>JAMPIV010015668.1:0-65206 GCA_024509875.1 Oreohelix idahoensis
CATCAACCAAACACCAAAATAATAAACTCCACAACCCCAACAAACCCCCCCAACAAAAACACCAACCCACACAAAAAACCCAATCCCCCCCCCCAACATAAACACTAATAACAACCTTATTATATAAAACTTATCCCAACCCACTCAAATACCATCATTCACCATTTAAATACATCTAAATACCACCCTACTATAATTCATTCACAACTATATCCTTTCATAAATAAAATTCTATATCTTTTTTTTATATTCAACCAATAAAAAAATAATTTATCAATTTTATTGCTAATATTAACATTCCTATCATCAATATTTTTATGAGGATAATTCATTCCAAATATATTAACAATCCCTAAATTTACCTCACTTACACCCAATACTCCCAATTAATACCCTTTAGGTTACAATAAAAACCAAATTATCATTCCCCCCATATCAATTTTAAAATCACTAAACCTCTCCATATTTGTTAACTCTATATATCGTAAAAAACATTTAAACCCACCTAATCAAATTCTTCACACTAATCTACCCCTACACATTAAATTCATATTACTGACATATCATATATCACTTCCCCATAACTTTTTAAACATCAACTATTACTTTACTTCAAACACTCCCCATACGAATATATAAACCTACCAACCAATACCCCACCCCCAACTACCCATCAATAAATTGCCCGACCCCCACCCCCCCCCCCCCCCCCCCCCCAATCTTCCTACATTTTCCCATAAAACCAGAGAATGCAATTGGAGGAGAAAAACAATTATTGACATATGATTCAAAAGCTTTGCTCTTTGCTTTCAACTAAAACGCTGAGACTTTCCGAAGCCAAATTCCAGGAAGTCGAAAGCTATTTTTGCTATTCGATTAGAGGGATTTACTTGGTAGGAAATGGGAAAGCCAGGCAGGCTGCAAGAAATGATCCAATCGTTGAGCAGTTTAAGGGACTATACTCTTCCCTGACATGAGACGGTTCCATGGCGGAGAATGGGGGCCGAAACTCCTTGACAAACAGGTTGGTTATTTTCATAGAAAGATACCAAAGCGCGAAGGTAGAAAAAATACCCCTGATCAGGAAGCCTACACACGATTATCACATCACATCCTCTCTCTTCAAAACAGTATTAGTTAGTTATCTCCTATTCAAACAGTCTTTCATTAGTTTTTTCCCGAGCTGTCCAATGAGATTCTTAATATTCATTTGACGGAAACCAGATGTAAACCCGCAACATCCGGTGATTGTTTACATATTGTTTCAATGGTTCAGTCTGCTCCCATCCACGAGACAGTCACGAGAACCAGAGTGATTCAGAATGTTCAGATCTTGCTTTCCATACAGTAAAACTGTTTTCAATGTTCAGTCTTGCTTCATACAGTAAAAACTGTTGTCAATGTTCAGGTCTTGCTTCATATCTAGATAAAACTGGTTCAAATGGAACACACTTTCAGAAACCTTTTCTCTTCGTATTCAAAACAAGGATTAAACTTCAATAGGGATGTTTCAATTGAATACAATTCTGATTACAGTTCTTAATACTTTTTTTTTTTAGTGTTATTCAGATTTTTAGTTTCTAAAGCAGTGCGACATCCATTATAATCAAACTAGTTTAATTACAAAAAGAAAAAAGTTTATTCTTGAAAATGAGAGCCTGAGGTGAGAGCCTAATACCACATGTTTCTTAAACACCTGTCCAGCTACCTATGTAGTAAAACAGATCTTATAAGCAAGTCCAACACCCTTCTGTTCTGTGCGATTGTCCCCAAGGTGATTCCATGTTTTCTTTATTCATTCTACTTATCCTTGCTGAGTTTCTTTTGTCATGAATAGCCAAGCTGAATTTTGTTCTTTAAAACAGATGTAACCAGAATAATGCTGGGACAATAATAATCACAACCACCATTATCACCACCACAAACACACAATCACCACCCATCATCACCAATAATACCTTTCAGTTACCTATGGAGCATAGGTCCTCAACAAAACATACCAAGATCTATCCTGTGCCATCCATTCCAGGTATTTCCATATCTGCTTTATCATTTCCATTTCTGCCTCCAGCTGGTTCCTCAGTGTGCTGTTAGGCCACCCTCTATTTCTCCAGAAGCCTCGTAGTTCTATCAGCTGGTTACCTTAATGTGTGTGTCATACCCAGTGCCACTATTTCTTCCCCCGCCTCCTATTCTACTGGTGTTTTGTCTGGTTCTGTCAGTTAGTCATACCAGGAATTATTATAGAATAATTTTGACAGAGATAAAATTATTTCTGTTAGATCTTGCTGCAAGAAACATTTTGACGTTAATTACATCAGACATTCACCCATCATCATTAATTTTATGGTATTAAATGAATTCCTGATGTGATGAAGCTGACTCAGTACCTATATATAATATAATCTATGTTTATTTCTGGAAGTGATGACTTTGAACAAGCAGCATAAAATTGTTTCATATTGTTTTCAAATCGAAAGCTGACATGACTTGTTGAACATCGTAACTCAGGGGTAGGCAAGCCAGGGTCAGCAGCGGGGATCTACTTTAGAAATATTGTGCTCCATAAAGACCCATCGTGATAAAATCAAGTCTGCATAGTTAGGTGGAAACTTGGTTTAGAATTAACAGTTGTAACATATCTGTCAACGTTAATTTCTTGACAAAAGTCATGGCTGCCATGATGAGCTTTTAAATGCAGGCAAGAGAGAGCTAGTCCAAAATTTCCCAAAGTTGAGATTTTTTTTCGCCCCCCCCCTAAAGATCTACCAAACCAACCCTTGTGATCTACTGCTAGATCGTGATCGACCAGTTGCTGACCCCTGGATTAACCCACATGTTAGTGGCACAACTGAACAATTTTATAATGTTGTTTAACAGCATGAATGTAAAATATGCCATACAAATTCAAGTGAGGAAAAACAAACACTGACAGCAAAGGTGGAGGCTCCATACTAACTGACTTTTAATGATGACTGCAATAAACTGTAGGTACTTCAAATGACATTAAATCAAGTGGTCTTAAACATCCAAAGAGGATATGCAAAATTACAAACTGGCAAACAGAGCCCTTTCACCATTCACAATCTACCGCCGCTTCCTTTTGTTCTAGACATCAGCCATCACTGATTAATTTACTGATGTGTCATTTCACAAGGTCACGACGCTCATCTTTGAACATATGATGTGGTGTGTTCAGGCAAAAATGGTTACTTGTTCGTGTTTCAGATTTTTAGCAAAATTTAAAAAAAAAAACATTATCTCTTCCTGTCCAAGTGTTTATGTTGTTAGGCTTTTCTTAAGCAACACAATTTGTGCCCTTTTTTTTTTCTCTCATAGGCTGAATTATTTTCTGAAAACAAAAATTGAATTGTTTGAAGTCTTAAATGTAACAATTAAGTTTTGTTTTCTATCGTCAAGTTCAGACATAAGGAAACCAAACAGACATGCATCATGTGGCTCTTGGGAGAATAATGTACCATACTGTGGTGCACCATCTGGCTTGTGGGAGAATAATGTACCATACTGTAGTGCACCATCTGGCTTGTGGGAGAATAATGTACCATACTGTGGTGCACCATCTGGCTTGTGGGAGAATAATGTACCATACTGTGGTGCACCATCTGGCTTGTGGGAGAATAATGTACCATACTGTGGTGCACCACCTGGCTTGTGGGGTAGGTATGTGCTTTAAAATTTCTCACCCGTTGATGTTTATATTTTATGAAAATTCAGATTCTCTGTTTTCAAATAGTACAAGCTCCAGCTGTCAGACACGACTTAAGATACATTTAACTTACATTTAATTAAAAGCACTGGTTCATTCATAAAAATCAAAATGTCATTGATCGTTAAACTATTTATTATCTTCCCTCATCTTGGACATCTCTGGCACATCACTTTACACTTTATTTTCTAATTTTAATATATTTTTTCCTCACCATTACAAAGATCTTTGAATGAATTAACCTTTTACCTGTATTCTAACATCTAAAAAATGGTGACAAGTTACTTATTTTGTGAAACTGTCAGCAGATATGGTTCAACTTTGTTATGATGACTTAAACATTTTAATCATCATGTAGAAACCAGATCTGTGTTTCATGAACTTCACTTGAGTATGATGTCAGCAAATTATCAGCTTGTCAGGAGGTATAGAAACACTGATGGTCAAATCCTGATAATAATTTTAAAAAAATATGTTTTGTCAACAAACAGCAGTTTCAAATATTGGCAACCAAACGGGGAAAATTTCAGCTGATAGAACAGGGAGTAAGGCAGGGATGTGTACTGTCACCTGATCTAGTTTCTCTGTACAGGGAAAACATGATCAGACCCATAGAGGACATGACAGGAATATCAGCTGGTGGTAGCAATAAATTAACTATTTAAGATACACTGACGACAGAGGTGAACAGATTCAAATACCTGGGAAGATTTAAATAATATCAAATGGATGGTGCATCTTGAAGGTAAAGTGTAGATAACCCATGCAGAGTCAGCATTCTATAAAACAAAAATGTATTTTATCCAACAAAATTTTGCCAATGAAAGTAAGAAAGAGAGTTCTTCAGTATTTTTTAATGCCAATGTTGACACACACAAGTGAGTTGTGGGCAATCAGTAAACAAACAAGAAAATTCCTGGAGGTCATGGGCATCTGGTTTTACAGAAGAATGTTAAGATACCATTGATGGCAAGAGTAATGTGAATGCCATGAAAGAAGCCATAAAGAAAGTTTCTTAGTTACATCAGCAGGAAGTAATCAATCTACTTTCTTTGGACATGCTTTAAAAAAGTATAAAGCTGGAACATGTTGTCACAACAGGGAATAGTGAAGGAAAAAGTAATGGAGGTTGACAAATAGAGAAGATACTGGACTGTTTAACAATGTGGCATGGACAGACGTAATCAACAAGGACAGATAACTAGCAGCAAGAACAGGTAGTTATGGCACGGCATGATCCCCTATGACAACTGGCAAGATACTTGAACAAGAAGGCTTAACTCAGTGTCAAATAGTTATCAAAACAGCATGTCCTTACTGGAACCACTTCAGTGGTAATACCAACATAACACATTACTGTGTGAAATCAATCAAACAACCATTTAAATACATTTGTTCATATTCTCATAGCAGGAAGTTGTAAATTGTGCTCCTGATAATTCATATTTGCTGAGAATAAAAACCACAACAACAGTCAACTATTTTTAGCTGGAATATTTCTGTGCTACAATGCATGCACACTTAAAAGCTCGCACTTTTCACCAATAATCAAAAGTCAAGTTCATAGAATGAGTCTGTAATAACTTTTCACAAGGTTAACAAAGGTAACTTTTCACAAGGCTAACAAAGAAATCTTTTGATCTGTCATATCTGATATTACACATACAGTTATAAACAAAATTATATGTATCAACTTTTCAAACTCTCAAACCAGATTCTACCAGAACTATGTTGTCATAGATCTTTTCTGGAAACTTCTGAAAATGTGACTGTCATTTCTGACAGAAATCAAGAATGTAAGCTCTCACAGTTTAAACAAAACTGCCTGTGCAAAGTCAACCATTACAGAGTGTTTCCATAAACTTCAAAAGTGTTCAGGTCTGACAACTCCATGTCTACAACATATTAATTTGGAGGTCATTAGGATATACATATAAGCAAGAAGCATACTCACACATGAGCAACCACATACAGCAATTACATGAAATCTGTGCTAATACTTCATGAACTAACAAATCACATCATTTATCTATAGCCAACTAAAGGCACAAACACATTGTCAAACTAGTCATGGCTTTCCAGTAAATTGAAAAAAAAAAAAAAAAAAAAACCAAAATAAAATGAAAGTGATACTTGAGCTGAATAGTAATTGATACATTGCTAGCATGGACCCACTAGAATTTGTCCCAGATATTACAGCGTTGTGTTCTTCACTAGTGTTTTACAGATATTGCTAGCGTTGTGTTCTTCACTACAGTGTTTTACAGATATTGCTAGCGTAGTGTTCTTCACTAGAGTTTGTCCCAGATATTGTTAGCTTTGTATTCTTCACTACAGTTTGTCCCAGATATTGCTAGCTTTGTGTTCTTCACTAGAGTTTGTCCCAGATATTGCTAGCTTTGTGTTCTTCACTAATTTGTCCCAGATATTGCTAGCTTTGTGTTCTTCACTAGAGTTTGTTCCAGATATTACTAGCGTTGTGTTCTTCACTAGTGTTTTACAGATATTGCTAGCTTTGTGTTCTTCACTAGAGTTTGTCCCAGATATTGCTAGCTTTGTGTTCTTCACTAGAGTTTGTCCCAGATATTGTTAGCATTGTGTTTTTCACTACAGTTTGTCCCAGATATTGCTAGCTTTGTGTTCTTCACTAGAGTTTGTCCCAGATATTGCTAGCTTTGTGTTCTTCACTAGAGTTTGTCCCAGATATTGTTAGCTTTGTATTTTTCACTACAGTTTGTCCCAGATATTGCTAGCTTTGTGTTCTTCACTAGAGTTTGTTCCAGATATTGCTAGCGTTGTGCTCTTCACCAGAGTTTGTCCCAGATATTGTTAGCTTTGTGTTCTTCACTAGAGTTTGTCTCAGATATTGTTAGCTTTGTGTTCTTCACTAGAGTTTGTTCCAGATATTGCTAGCATTGTGCTCTTCACTAGAGTTTGTTCCAGATATTGCTAGCATTGTGCTCTTCACTAGAGTTTGTTCCAGATATTGCTAGGGTTGTATTCTTCACTAGAGTTTGTTCCAGATATTGCTAGTGTTGTGCTCTTCACTAGAGTTTGTTCCAGATATTGCTAGGGTTGTGTTCTTCACTAGAGTTTGTCCCAGATATTGTTAGCTTTGTGTTCTTCACTAGAGTTTGTCCCAGATATTGCTGGCTTTGTGTTCTTCACTAGACTTTGTCTCAGATATTACTAGCTTTGTGTTCTTCACTACAGTTTGACCCAGATATTGCTAGCTTTGTGTTCTTCACTAGGCTTTGTCTCAGATATTACTAGCTTTGTGTTCTTCACTAAAGTTTGTTACAGATATTGCTAGCTTAGTGTTCTTCACTAGACTTTGTCTCAGATATTACTAGCTTTGTGTTCTCCACTAAAGTTTGTTACATATACTGCTAGCTTTTTGTTACATATATTGCTAGCTTTGTGTCTTCACTACAGTTTGTCCCAGATATTGCTAGCTTTGTGTTCTTCAATAGAGTTTGTCTCATACATTGCTAGCATGTATTCACTAGAGTTTGTCTCAGATATTACTATCTTTGTGTTCTTCACTAAAGTTTGTTACATATATTGCTAGCATGTATTCACTAGAGTTTGTCCCAGATATTGCTAGCATGTATTTACTAGATTTTGCTTTATATACCTTTAGCATGCATCCAATAGACAGTTTGTCCCACACACAGCTGGCATGCATTCACTATATGTTACATATAGCCCTACCATGTACTTACTACTACCTGCCATGTTTGAAAGCTGTTTGAGACATTACATTAATCTGATTTCCCTTACCAATAATGCAAGCTAAGTCCTTTTTAAATGCACTTGTGTGGTCACTGTTTTTAATTGCTAACAGTTATAGATTTGTAAAAGCTTCTCTTCCATGCTGAACTTGGAATCATGAGCAACAGAGTGCAGAAGGTGTAGCCACAGCTAAGAGAAAGTGAGCAAATCCCCAAAAGAAAGTAGAGTCTCATCTGTACTAATCCTATGTGGAAGGAAGTGGCAACAGATGTTTATCTCTGGCATAACAATTTTTCTTCTACAGCCATGCATGAGAAATCTTGAAACAACCTTTACTATTAAGCTTTTTCTTGAGACTGAATGCGGGAGAACATGTCCTCCTCAAATCTGGCAACATATCTAGTGTCTTGTATCTGACATAGAATTCTCCTGACTTTGTTAGTAACAGCCTCATACAACTCAAACCTAATAATTAAATTTAACAAAAAGTGTTCTGGCAAACTCCTCACATGAAATCAGGCATTTCTCAACATTATTTCTTAAATCTGTTAAATCTGACGAAGGGTGAAACCTGAAACATCCAGTGTTTCCAGTGTACTGTTAATTTGTAACACTGATTCAATACCGTTTTATTTGTTAATATCTGTATTTAAAAAGAACTTAGGGAGCCGCGCTAGCGTAGTGGTTACAACACCGCTCTGGCGACCGGGTGATACAGGATCAAAACCGGGCGACGGCATTTGAGGATTTTTCGTTGACCGGGATTTGGACTGGATTAACTCGAGACCTGGCGAGAACATTTGAAGGAGTGTCGTCGACCAGGGACTGGCGGCTCCTGAGCCGACCCAGCTGCAATGGGTACCTCCGAAATCGGCGAGTATTTGCCTGAAAGGCGAGGGATACCTGTCTCTGTACAAGAAATAAAGGGATACTCACGTAAAATCAATGTCAGGTTAGACATAAAATAATAACCTGAGATTTCGCCTCGAGTATTAGCGGGCGAACGCAAAAAAAAAAAACTTAGCTTGCATTATTGGTAAGGGAAATCAGACAAATGTAATGTCACTAATGGTAGAAGCACTAACTTCATTGGACCTCAAACTCATTGTTAAGTGAAAAAACAAAAACAAAAGCATTAAAAAACAATAGGCATATTTACATCAAGTTTGTCTACATAACGAAAAAAAAAATTCTTGTTTATGAATGATAATATTAAATTCATGCAATTAATACATTTTGTGTAAATTCCACTTCATTTGTGCCATGGTTAGAAAATAAACCAGGAGAACATGATCTAACCCACTAACCAATAATTATAATCTTTTGGCTACAATATACAACATGCGTCATACCGTACCAAACTTTATGAAACTGAAAAAGACCAGCGCAGACATTGTACTTATTTTGATGGCAGAAAAGCCATGAGTTAAAAAAAAAACAAATTACTAATTAGTTTAGCAAATGTTATGCACAGGTTTACGATTATTTATATTTAACACAGATCTCAAGTGTATCAACAGGGGATAAATCACGTAAATAATCATATTAAAAACCTACCAGATAGCTATTAACAATTCCATAGGTTAATATCAAAATATGTCCTCGTCTAGTTCCCAGCGGTGCTTCAGAAGGTAACAAAAGAAATAACAGGACTTTTGTGTTCCCTCAGGCTATATGTATGCCGAAAGCTATAAGGCAGCAAATTCTTCTGGAAAATAGAGACCCTATACATGGCAAATGTTGAATGGGATATCTTGCATTTTCATGCAAAAGTGAAGAGGGTTGGTAGGAAGAGGCTGACAACTTCTCATGAGTAAAGCTAAAACTAACAACAGAAACAAGGCTGCATGAGCTTATGACTGCTTTGTGCAGACAGCTGGCTGCATGAGCATAATGACTGCATGTCGAGCGGTATGACTGAAGAACATAGGACTGGCTTTGTGCAGAAAAGCTGGCATGCATGAGTGTATGACTGCTTTGGTGCAGAAAGCTGTGCATATAAATGGTGTTTATGATACTGCATGAGTGTATGCTGCTTTGTGCAGAAGCATGAGTGTATGACTGGCTTTGTGCAGATGCCTGCTTGAGGATGACTGCTTTTGTGCAGATGGCTGGATGTAGTGTTGGCTCCATTAGGAGCACAACAAGGAGATGATGATATTACAGCATGACATGGCCTTGACACAAGAAAATATGGTAACATTTACTTCCCCTGGTCACAAGAACCACTTAAAACATTTAATTTTTGGAACAAAACACACAAAATGTCAACATACATTCCTTGATAGAAAACAATATATGAATAACGTTAATACATCGCCTCCTAAGTCAAACCCAACATCCACATCACGGGAGGTGGACAGACAACATTACAGAAATCTTGCAACAACACAAGGTGACATCAGCAAAAGTGACACATTGAACTCAAGAACAGAAACTTCAGTTCCCCACCACACTTCCTAGCAATAGTTGACCCAAAAAGAAAAGTAAATGTTGATACACAATTAAAGACAAGATAATGTTAATACACCATTAAAGACAAGATAATGTTAATACACCATTAAAGACAAAGTTAGTTGCTTATCCTTTACAGGACGTGGCAATCAACCCCAGCTTTTATTGGCTGTTTGTGATTTTTCTAGGCAATTTTTTTCATTCAGTAGTTTGCCATTGCTTTCTGAACGGTACGGCGCTTATACCATTGTTAAAAATCCACACAAAGCGATCTGCTACCAAACCGCCTGCAGCAGGTTTCGAACCTGGTATATCTGGATTATGAAACTGCGTTCATATCCAATAGGCCACAGACGCCGACGATTAAAGACAAGATAATGTTAATACACCATTAAAGACAAGATAATACGACAACACACTTATAAATAAAAGACAACCCAGTACGGTGTCAGGAGTGGGCTCTGACAAAGAAAGAATACGATGACTGTTCCCATCTGGCATGTTGTAAGAAGTGACTACATTAAGTTGTGCACAGGCTAGCAACCTCATCTTGTGCACAGGCTAGCAACCTCATCTTGTGCACAGGCTAGCAACATCATCTTGTGCACAGGCTAGCAACCTCATATTGTGCACAGGCTAGCAACCTCATCTTGTGCACAGGCTAGCAACCTCATCGTGTCAAACAAATTGCTACAGAAGCCACCACAACAGAAGTACATCAAGTGCTTTGGTGCAGGTGTCCTGACAAGGAGCTAACTGCAGTGATTGTCCAAGCGTCACACAAGCACAGAAAAGGATTATTCATTTAAACACATGACTACTTTATTAAACATTCCTAATGACAAGATTATGACAACACAACCATTAGCAAAAAACAAAATGAAAAAATTTCTAACTACTAAAGACAAAACAACTTATGTAATAAGCTACTATGACCATAAAAAAAACTATGTTACTTTGGTGGTGATAGTCAACGTTTGTTCACATGTTTGATTCAATAATAACAATTACAAAATAATTTTAAAAAGTTGTCGATGTTACCTGCTGCTTCTACTGGAGATTAGAATAACAAAGTTAAGTTTAACATTACCTTAACAATAATAATAACATGGGTAACAATAAATTATATCATAATAATATTAGCCACATAAACAAAATATGAATATATTTCCTGATTGCTAAACACCACCATATGGTTTATAAAATAAATGACGTGATGATGTCACTGGCGGTGGGTGGTAACGAGTCTACATGAGGTGAGTGAAAGCTGATGGAATGATCAAAGAACATGCAAGGCATCGCACTTGTCTCAGCTTCGTCCTAAGTGACACTGTCATCAGTACCTGAGGAAATGACAGTTCATGTGATATTAATGGAGCACAATGAACAAGACATAAATTGACATGTGAACACAATTATTCAACAGTTTTGTTATGTAAATTTACAAGTCATGAACAGTTAAAACAACAGATCAAATCACAAATTATCCACCTCCCATCTGTACCATTATATCTGAGACTCATATCTCTCACCTTTACTGGTACATCTGTAACTGATATCTCTCACCTTTACTAGTATACCTTGAGCAGGTATCTCTCACCTTGACTAATATATCTGAAATTCATATCTTTCGCAGTTATTAGTATATCTGAGACTCTTGTCTTTCACCTATACTAATATATCTGGGATAGATATCTTTCACCTTTACTAGCATACCTGGTGCAGGCATCTCTCACTTTTACTAGCATACTAGTAGCAGGTATCTCTCACCTTTACTAGTATGCCTAGAGCAGGTATCCCTCACCTTTACTAGTATGCATGGAGCAGGCATCTCTCACCTTTACTAGTTTGCCTGGTGCAGGTATCTCTCACCTTTCCTAGTATACCTGGTGCAGGTATCTTTCACCTTTACTAGTATACCTGGTGCAGGTATCTTTCACCTTTACTAGTATATCTGGTGCAGGTATCTCTCACTTTTACTAGTATACCTGGAACAGGTATCTGTTACCTTTACTAACATACCTGGAGCAGGTATCTCTCACATTTACTAGCATACCAGAAATCTCTCACCTTTATTAGTATACCTGGAGCAGGCATCTCTCACCTATACTAGTTTGCCTGGTGCAGGTATCTCTCACCTTTCCTAGTATACCTGGAGCAGGTATCTTTCATCTTTTCTAGTATACCTGGTTGTTACGTACATTTATTACCTACGGGGGTAGTCTTCGGTCCTGCCAAATGTACGCACCAGTTTTATATAGTTATATTATTTGTGCGTTCGATTGATTCACGCACTGATGTGCACAATGCTGTGTGAGTTGCTTTGGACGCACGTGTAACCTAGTGGAGTAGATTGTGACGTCATGATAGGGGCAGCTCGGACGACATTTATGTCCGCAGTGTTATTCTTTGATTCCTGGCAAATTTGAAGATGCCATCAGTTGTATTCGTACCTATTGGTCTTCATGGCGAAGCCAATAGTGGAAGAATGAAGTAAGTGTCGCCCCATTTCTTATGGCAAGTTTAATTATGTAAATTAAAGTATCAGGCCGCTCCTATTAATGGTCTAGCGGGAATTCATCGGAGATGACATTCCTAGAATTGGACACACGGAATCGATAGCCTTTGGAATCTTTTGTAGAGGGAGAATCCATATGTGGAATCAAGTTAATGAATATATATATATGCTTCACATGTTTAATATGCCGTTTTACCTATGCCAAAGTCGTGGTATGGATACCGAGAGGTTAGCCAAGATGAAACACTAACCTGGTTGTATTGTTATATCTGCCTTTGTTTGGATTGGATATGCTATCTAAGAATTTTATGAAGAAAGTCTGGGATGCTTACAAGTATGATATAAATTATTGCTCCGTGAGAATGAATCCGTTTGCCTTAATAAACGTCCTTGGGAGAAGGTCAACGGACGTTAATACCAAGTCTGTTATATGGTAATGGAAGTGATCCTTAGTCACTGGAATATAAGAGAACTTAACTGTTAGAGAATCTACAACAACAATTAACAGTGACATTAACATTTGCAGTATGATCTTCGCATCTGTACCTATGATTGTGTTGTTCCACGTAGTTGGTGTCGCGTCAATAAAATATATGTACTGTAATCACCGACTTGTGTGCTGCCAATACTTGCCCCAGTTCACTCAATTCAACGATACTTGTTGGAATTTTCGTTTGAAGAACTTTGTTGACATTTATTCCGTTTTAACCATTCGCGTTTCAATTTACCTCTTCACTGAACTTAACGATAAAAATGGAGTCAACAATAAATGGTTTTCCAGTGTGGTCTGGAAATATCTAACTTCCAAGGAACGTACCCATCCAAATTATCGTTTGAAAAGAAGAATTTTTACTTTCAAGGCGACATCATCTCAATTTGGATCCTAGCGTGATATGAATCAGATTCAACTTACTTTTACCAAGGTCAAGGTCTTCAATCAACCTCCACGTCAAGTTTCACAGTGACTGATTACTTGGAGATCATCTCTTCATCATTATTGCGTGCGAGCTGTAATCTAGAGAAGCAGAACGAAGTATTTTATCTGTAGACGTACATCCACGGAGACGAGGCACATTGATTTTTTACCTGCACGCGAGATGAGTATAACGTGTTTCCGTTGTACACTTTATTACGCTTAGTTGTGCCTTCCGTGTTATGTCCACATTCATATTTTTCGTGTTCAGTGTTATATGTTGTGTATTCTTCGTGGGAGGTAGGGAGGTTGATCTGACGAACGAGATCCATCTCGAAGCCAATTCGGGCTCTTCGTCAGACGTTCTGTAGGGCTCGTCTTGTAAGTTTATATTGAGCGATAGTTCCGGTACAAGGCTAGAAACCTTGCCGAAGTTCCGATCGCTAGTTGCTTCTTATAATATTATCTATTTAGCTGTTTCGTCACGTTTAATCGTTGTTTTTGGTAGCTATTTTTATTCATAATTTAGTTTTATGATGAATTTTGTTTGTATTTTGCGTCCATCTCACCTTTCCTGTCGTTTAGTTTTTTACAAAACCTATGTTTTTACACTGTGTTGTCAATTGTACTGTTAATTATCTGATCGTAGTTATCGTCGTATATTTTTACGATATTCTATTTTAGTTATACATTTTTATTTTTTTGATTTCTACGATTGTGTTCTACCGTCCAGTTTATCATGTCTTGTCGGTTATGTTTCTATTGTCTTTCTCGTTGTTCATTTCATGACATTTGATTACATAAATTTATTGATTAAATAACATATTTAATAATTATATGATAACATTATACCGTTCTAAGGACAGGAACGAAGACCACGAGTTGTAGTAACAATTTTAAGTAGTATTATTACATAATAAAATTGAATAATGGCTACCTTAGACTATTTCATTAAGCAAGCAAAAAGCTCTTCAGATGGCTCCTGAGGAAGCAAAAGCATTTGCACTTGCAGAATATAAGAAAGCTCAAGAAATAGAAGCTGATCAGAGAAGGTTAGAAACTTTACGTTTGGAAAATTTGAAATTTGAGGCAGATCAAAAAAGGATTGAGGCGGAGGAGAATGAGAAAAAAATGAGATTAACTGCTGAGGAGGATGAAAAGAAGAGGAAATTTATAGCTGAGGAAGAGGAGAAAAAAAATGAGATTAGCCGCTGAATTAGAAGAGAAACGATTGCAGCGAGAGGCAGAACAGAAACAAAAAGAAGTGGCAGAAAGAAGATTAATAGCTGAACAAAACACAAAGCGACTTCAGCTTGAGATGGAAGAGAATGAAAGAAAACGACAGCATGAACTGAAATTAGCAGAGTCAGAATATGAAAGACTTAGGTTAACTCAGGAAGCAGAGAACTTTTGAAAGCCAAACTTCATCCAGACATGATAATTTTAAGGAAATTCACCTTAAATTACCAAAATTTAATCCCCCGTCTGATGACGTGATATTCTTCCTAGATAGGTTTGAGGCCACTTGTGTGTCTTATAACGTGGATAAAGCTCTATACTGTACATATTTATCCAGATTACTCACAGGGGACGCATTAGCAGTTTATCATACCACCAGCATTGGTGAGAAAAATGACTATAATGCTCNTAGAGCGGCACTTCTGCAAAAATTCCAAATGACAGAAGACCAATATCGATCAAGATTTCATACATTACTACCTCAATCTAGCAGAAATTTTAGTGATTTTCTGTCACAAATACGACTAACATTAGAAAGATGGATCGAATTATCCAAAATTGAAAAGTCGTATGAAGGTCTCTTCGATTTACTGATGCTCGATAAGGTACTTTCGTCTGTAAATCCTACATTTCTCGCATTTTTACACGAACGGAAACCTTTATCTATGAAAGACCTGGAACAGCGTGCTAAAAATTTTTGCACTGCTCACCCAAACATGGATCTAAGTAATGCACAGATTAAGAATGAATTGCCTGTTGCTTTTGCAGCACAACAAAACAATTTTTTACGCAATCGTTCTTTTAGTGCTGACAGATATGTCAATAAGGGAAATAATGACAATTTTAACAATGGTAATTTTTACAAAGGGAAGCAATTTCAACAATCTGCTCCATTTAATGTTTCTTGGAACCAGGCTCACAGATCGCGAGATTTTGGTAACAATAATTTTAAAAATAATCAAGGACATTATATAAAACAAAACTGGAGATCAAGATCTCAGGGTCCGCAAAACAAACAATTTTTTGGAAATAAACCATTTTACCAACATCATAACGATAATTATACAAATTATCGGACTAATCCAAATTTTAACTCTAGCAGAAACTACAATTATGGCAATTTTAATGACAAAAATCAAAATCGATCGCGTCGACGAGATAGATCGTTGAGTAATACGAATAGACATTCTAATGTCGCTTTTAGTGATACACAGGCTAACATTGAACAGGGTAAAGGAGCTGAAACTCATAATGCTATGTGCTGTTCTCTTGATTGTACCCAAGTCAAAGATTGTTCAGAATGCTCTACTCTTTTCCAGCCCAGGGCGATCACGACGCTGCGTTGCGGACATACCTTGCCTAGTCTACCTGCAGTCTGTACGGCCACTGCTGCTTCAGTACACCAGGGACAGGGCTCTCTTAAGTTTAACAAGGGATTTGTCAACAATATTTCATGCTCTCTCCTATTTGACTCTGGTTGCAGTACAGTCGGCGTCCGGACTTCGCTGATCAACCCAAGTTGTGCCACGGGGCCGGGTTGTCAAATGTGTAACGTTTGGTGGCACAATTGAAACATTTGCCACTGCTATTATTGATCTTAATACTCCATTTTTTTCAGGAAAGATTCAAGCTTGTCTCCTTCCTAATCCAATTTGTGATTTGATACTTGGTCGCATACATGGTATTAAAGAGTGTACACCACAGCAAATTGCTGAATGGGAAGAGCGACATATTCAAACTGCAAATGCAGTAGTGACTAGAGCGCAAGCTACTAATATGTCGCATGATACACCTATGGAACCTACAGTTCATACCACTTGTGATGATGATGCTCCTATTTCACGGGAGTTGTTTGCAACATTGCAAAAGAATGATGATTCATTAAAAAAAATTTTTCAGTATGTGAACAAAAATAATACCAGCAACAAACTTGCAAAATCTAGACATGACTTTATACTTAAAAATGGGATTTTGGTTAGAGTAATACGAGAAAAAGATTCATCCTTATGTTCTCAGATTATAGTCCCATCCTGTATGAGATCTCGTATATTACGACATGCGCATGACTCGCAATGTGCGGGCCATATGGGTTTTTCGCGTACCAAATCCAGAGTGCTTTCGGCATTCTACTGGCCAGGCGTCCATAAGGACATCACTCTCTATTGTCGGTCTTGTTTGATATGTCAAGAAGTTAAGGTACGGGGTCCATTTCATGCGGCTCCTATTCAAGCTGCGGACATCCCGATTAGACCATTTGATAAAATGGCTATAGACATTATTGGTCCTATGCTACCATCTGCTAGAGGGCATACGCATATTCTTACGTGCATTGATATGTGCACTCGCTGGCCTGAAGCCATCCCTCTCAAGAACACTTCATCTGCCAGTGTAGCAGAGGCATTGATGTTAATCTTCTCACGCATTGGTTTTCCACGGAAAATCTTGTCGGATCATGGGGTTCAGTTCATTTCTGAATCCATGTCTCAAGTTATGAAGACATTAGGTATAGACAGATCTCTAAGTTCTATTTATCATCCGATGTCAAATGGGTTAATTGAGCGTCTAAATAGGACACTCAAGCAGTTGTTGGGAAGATGACTCAAGACCATCCCCAAGACTGGGATCGGGTCCTACCCGCTTGTCTCTTTGCGTATCGCGAAGTACAAAATCAAGCAACGGGGTTTTCTCCATTTCAACTTGTTTTCGGCATGCAACCACGCGGTCCGATGGCGTTAATCCACGACTTATTGGTTGACGAGAATATTGAAGAGGAAACTCAATCCTCTTATGAGTATGTGATCTCTCTGAGAAAGAGAATCATAGATGCTTGTAGACTAGCTACTGCATCATCCGAACAAGCCAAAGAAAAAGCTCTTCTATTTGCAAACAAGTATAGACGTCTTCGCCAGCTCATACCTGGTGATGAAGCTTTTGTATTACTCCCTGCGCATAATAATCGTCTTTTAATTACCTGGAGAGGTCCTTTCAGGATCATCTCTAGAATATCCGATGTCGACTACATCGTTGATGTTAATGGTAAACATAAAACCTTCCACATTAATATGTTGAAGGAATATTACTCACGTCCTGATTATCTACAATCAGTGTTCCAAGCAACTGACGATCCTACCCCTCCTATTCAACACTATTCTAGTTTGTCTGTCATCCAAGAAGAGGAATCTTCTTTCGATGATGTACAACTACCAATACCAGTTGTACCACTCCATTCCACTGAGAAATGGAATGATGTTACTATCTCATCTACTCTTACTGATGATCAACATCAGCAAGTCTCTAATATTCTACACACGTATGAGGATGTCCTCACTGACATCCCAGGTCATACGTCAGTCATCCAACATGACATTATTCTGACTGACGATACACCGATTCGAGTTCGCCCATATCCTATTCCTTTACACTTTCGTGATAAGGTTGATAAGGAATTGGATGAGATGCTTCAATTAAATATAATTGAACCATCTTCATCACCATATTCTTCTTCTATGGTAATCATTCGGAAGAAGGACAACAATATACGTCTTTGCGTAGATTACAGGAAATTAAACAAAGTTACAAAATTCGATGCGGAACCATTACCTCTTTTAGACGACTTATTAGAGAAATTATCTCATGCCACATTCTTTTCGAAATTTGACCTTTCAAAGGGTTATTGGCAAGTGCCATTAACCCCTAAAGCAAAGCCATTCACCGCTTTCTCGACGCCACGGGGTCTTTTTCAATGGAATTTTATGCCATTCGGTCTAATGAATGCGCCAGCTACCTTTGTACGCATGATGCGCCGCATATTGTCTCATCGTCCCGATGTCATTACTTATATAGATGACATCTGTCTTTTCAGTGACTCTTGGGATGAACATATTCAGGGTTTAAAATCTTTACTTTCTACCTTACGGGATTATAACTTAACAGCGAAACCTTCAAAGGCTTTTGTCGGTTTTCATAACATCTCATTTCTTGGTCACCGTATAGGTCGCGGTTTAATGTATACAGAAGACAGTAACGTCTCTAAAATTTTAAACATCTCAGCACCTAAGACAAAAAAACAAGTGAGGTCGCTCTTAGGACTAATACAGTTCTATTCTAAATTCATCCCTCATTTGTCTACTATAACTGCACCTCTTTCTTCGTTACTGAAGAAAGGCACACCTAATGTAATAAAGTGGTCGCAGGATCATCAAACGGCTTTAGATTATATAAAACAATTTTTTTCAAATAAGCCTGTTTTAAGGTTGCCTAACAAAGATCTCACCTTTGTTCTTCGCAGTGATGCTTCTTCCTACGCTATCGCGGCAGTTTTAATGCAGGAATACGGAGGCACCTTATTTCCGATTATGTACGTATCCAGAAAGCTTACGACGAGCGAGATGAAGTATTCCGTTCTGGACAAAGAGCTCCTCGCTCTTGACTGGTCAATCACAAAACTGGATCGTTATCTCCTCGGATCACACTTTGTGGTGGAATCCGACCAGAAAGCTCTTACAGCACTGAACACAGGGAACGTGAAGTCATCAAAGTCAGCGCGTTACGCTATTGCGCTTCAACCGTTCCATTTTGAGATACGAGCTATTCCTGGAGTACAGAATGTGTTTGCAGACTGTCTTTCAAGATGCCCTAGTGAACACGTCGAAATTAAACCACTTCCAGATGGTGAAACGTCCTCACAGAAACATGAATAACTTTGTACATGGTCACTGATTATACATCTGTGGAGACTATGTGTAGTTCTGCAGTATTCGTATATATATAACTTTCAGAATATACTTACGTATGGATTATAACATTATTTCTTGTGAAGTAACGTTTTGTTAGAACGGGAACAGTGATATTAAAGTAACATTTTTTTTTTTAGTATGGAAACATTGGTAAGAGTGACAAATAGACATTCACTATTGTTATGGAACAGATTACACTACATATCGTGTTCGTAAACTTATTTCAGGCATGGTACATTTAGAACATATTCTTGTCGATTTAACTAGTTCTAAAAGAATATTAACAATGAGTGAAATTGAAATCACTTAGAATAAATTAGTAATTAGTTATTTGTTCATAAATTAAGTACTACTAATTAATATAATTCAATTTAATCAATTTGATTGATTATAAATCACACATCTACTAACTTTATTAGTGTTTCGCAATACGTGTATTCACGTATCCCACTACATGATATCTCACTTTTAGATAACTATTCAAACTTACTAATGTTAGGAAATAGTAAGTGCGTTGCTTCTTAAAGTGTTTAATTATGCTTTGTTTCATTTTGCATGTTGTATTTTAAAATTTTCTGTTTTATTGATTCTTTTATCATTGATCATCATCAGTGTTGCTGTTCATTTTCATTTTTGAAATCATATGTTTCAAATTTCTTTTAAAACAATTTTGTTGAATTTTATTATCATGTTTTTTTTATGGTTTATTTCATTTTCATTTTCAACTTCTTTTTACTTCGAATATTACCACATCGTTCCAAAGTAGGTCGATGGTGGATGTGTGCTTTAATGCATACTATCATTTAGTTATATTGTTTTCATTTAATATTCTTTTCTTAATATGATATAATTTTATGCATGTCATAAATCTTGTTGTAGTTTTGACTCACCTCTCTCGAGTAATTAGTTCGAAAAAAATTAATAGAATTAATTTTTTTTAAGGGGAGGTAATAAGGGAGCTGTTACGTACATTTATTACCTACGGGGGTAGTCTTCGGTCCTGCCAAATGTACGCACCAGTTTTTTATAGTTATATTATTTGTGCGTTCGATTGATTCACGCACTGACGTGCACAATGCTGTGTGAGTTGCTTTGGACGCACGTGTAACCTAGTTGAGTAGATTGTGACGTCATGATAGGGGCAGCTCGGACGACATTTATGTCCGCAGTGTTATTCTTTGATTCCTGGCAAATTTGAAGATGCCATCAGTTGTATTCGTACCTATTGGTCTTCATGGCGAAGCCAATAGTGGAAGAATGAAGTAAGTGTCGCCCCATTTCTTATGGCAAGTTTAATTATGTAAATTAAAGTATCAGGCCGCTCCTATTAATGGTCTAGCGGGAATTCATCGGAGATGACATTCCTAGAATTGGACACACGGAGTCGATAGCCTTTGGAATCTTTTGTAGAGGGAGAATCCATATGTGGAATCAAGTTAATGAATATATATATATGCTTCACATGTTTAATATGCCGTTTTACCTATGCCAAAGTCGTGGTATGGATACCGAGAGGTTAGCCAAGATGAAACACTAACCTGGTTGTATTGTTATATCTGCCTTTGTTTGGATTGGATATGCTATCTAAGAATTTTATGAAGAAAGTCTGGGATGCTTACAAGTATGATATAAATTATTGCTCCGTGAGAATGAATCCGTTTGCCTTAATAAACGTCCTTGGGAGAAGGTCAACGGACGTTAATACCATGTCTGTTAGATGGTAATGGAAGTGATCCTTAGTCACTGGAATATAAGAGAACTTAACTGTTAGAGAATCTACAACAACTATTAACAGTGATATTAACATTTGACGTATGATCTTCGCATCTGTAACTATGATTGTATTGTTCCACTTCGTTGGTGTCACGTCAATAAAATATATGTACAGTAATCACCGACTTGTGTGCTGCCAATACTTGCCCAGTTCACTCAATTCAACGATACTTGTTGGAATTTTCGTTTGAAGAACTTTGTTGACATTTATTCCGTTTTAACCATTTGCGTTTCAATTTACCTCTTCACTGAACTTAACGATAAAATGGAGTCAACAATAAATAGCAGGTATCTCTCACATTTACTAGCATACCAGAAATCTCTCACCTTTATTAGTATACCTGGAGCAGGCATCTCTCACCTATACTAGTTTGCCTGGTGCAGGTATCTCTCACCTTTCCTAGTATACCTGGAGCAGGTATCTTTCATCTTTTCTAGTATACCTGGTGCAGGTATCTTTCACCTTTACTAGTATATCTGGTGGAGGTATCTCTCACTTTTACTAGTATACCTGGAACAGGTATCTGTTACCTTTACTAACATACCTGGAGCATGTATCTCTCACATTTACTAGCATACCAGAAGCAGGTATCTCTCACCTTTATTAGTATACCTGCAGCAGGTATCTCTCACCTTTACTAGTAGTATACCTGGAGAAGGTATCTCTCACCTTTACTAGTATTCCTGGAGCCGGCATCTCCAACGTTCATTATTAGGATATGATAAAACAATAACACATATCTACCTATAATACATTGTTGTACGGTAGGCTAATTGTTTTATTGGGCCCCGTCTAGGTAAAGAGTGAATGTTGACAGATACACGAGAATGAATAGAAAATAGATTTCACAGGTGGTAGGTTGAGGGAAAGATATGTCTCTGGAGTTAGTAGGTTTCTCTCCTCCAGCCTATCCGTACAACTGTGCTTTGTTACAAGACAGTCTTTGCCTCCCTATCTAAAATAAGACAAGTTACTCTACACACACACAACTATGTGAACAACTAAACACACAAACGTAAAAAAAACAAAGGATAAATGGGTATGGGTCTGACCAACACACAAAGTTAAGTTTTCTTTGTTGTTTATTATCACTAAACTGGTTACAACATCAAATACCAAAAGATATCAAGAAAATCATTTACATATAGAGAAAATAAAGAAGCATGGTGCGCCTTCACCGTATAAAGGAAAACAAACCCAAGGAAATATTAACCCAAAGGTTAAAGGTTAGCACTAGGTTATAGAATACCAAATCTTGGTACAATATAAGACCAAGTAAAGTAAACAAAATCAAACAACTAAATTAATAGTTTCCAGCAACAATAAAATCGTCACACGCTCTCTCACTCATGTGGCCACCTCTCACTCTCTTACCTATTTGTATTCTTCCTGTGGGTCTGTGGTATCCCTTGGTAAATTTATTCCATGAACATAATCCCTATTTCACTGTTGATTAATGTATCACCCCAGCTGTCTCACAATGTACCACGTACAACTTATCACCTATCATTTAGTAGCTATTAAATTTTCAGTGTCTGTTAATTTGTCATATGGCATTAAAAAAAAATAATAAGACGCTATAATAAAAATAATTACAAATGAAATATAACCCCGTATTCTTTTCTCCCACTGTCAGTCATCTAACGCCTCTAAGTCCGGTCTGGTTAATCGTCGTGTTTATCTTTCTCTCTCCTGGAGAGTTAAGTGTTGCGTCCATCTACACTGTAAACATAATTTACCGTCTCGTCTCAGTTATGTAGCGTCGGGTGATGTGGTCTAACATTTTAATTGAATATCTGGTTATGAAAATCGCTATGCATTGTTTTATTTAATTTGCCTTACTAGCAAGAAAAATCTAAGTGAAGTAGAAGTGTTTAACTTTAAATGGCTATCACCGTAAAATACTTCTAACACTTAGAACTATTTACCAGAAAATCCAGAATGAAATCTCCATGAATCACTTATAAACTATCCACAAGAAATGGTTTAAGACTGCGCGCTAGACTCTATTCGAATTCTGACTGATGACCGATGGTTGGGTTATAGAAACAACAGTATATATATATAATTAAATTGCTTTTCATCTCTAATGACGTTATTTCGCACTCCTGTGTGGGACAAAAATTCAGAAGCTAGAGGTTTCAAGATAAAAGACTTCGTTTTGGTCTTCCAGAGTTTCTTGTCTGGAGCGGTGACCGACATCAAAAGACTTCATTTCTCCTAGCGGTTTCCCTGTAGAATGCCCCTGTTCCAAGATCAAAGGATATTAGGGATTTCTAGATTTTCCCTGAGCATACTTCAAAGGGTCTGTTCCATCTCTCTCACATGCTGTCTGTCTGTCACATATTATATGATTGACAGATGAGCTCGCGTAAGTGGAATGCAGTAAAAGCAAAGCGTGATTTGTTTCCTGTTATGACTGACAGTTCAACGAAGATTGTAAACACTGCATTAGCTAGTGTTTAACGAAAAGAGGGCGGGGACAACAGAGTGAGCTGCAGAAGTAAAGATGGTTGGTATAATGCATGTTTTAGCTAGCAAATCAGAGAGCAGCGATAAGGTTACAATAAGCTGTCAGAATTACTGTAGACTCTTTTCCATTACGCGTCACATACATAATGAACCAGTGATATTTATCTACCTGTAATAGTTTGGTTTGAAGGGGCCTGCCTTGTTGAGGCCCAGATATTTGGCCTGGTCCTCAGACAGTTCAGTCAGGTGGGCATCGAATGTGGACAGGTGAAGACTGGCAACATACTCATCTGTGGAAGCACAATGATCTCATAGAAACATAACCTGACAGCACACATGCATAGAAACATAACCTGAGAGCACTGGTCCCTGCCTGCACTTTGGCATTTTGTACCAAAACTTTTCATGGAAGAAATTTCTTTCACAGATAACAAAAAAGGCACTGGCTGTCATGTTTAACATGGCCATCAATGGCTTTACATTACATACATTAAGCAAATACCTGGGAGATTACTGGAATATCTTGTAAAGGATTTAATATCAGATGTAAATAGATTCTGCCATCAATGGTACCTATACCTTGTAGCGGTATGGCAGCTTGTGTACCCTGACAATCCCCAGAGCTATGCCAGTGGGAGTTTTACTCCTGGTAGGTTCAACCAAGCTGGACTGGTCTGTGTGGGTAGGGGTCAGACAAAAGCTGGTACCCTGGTCCTCCAGGTTGGGGGTTTTAGCATAGGGCTGACACCCCTGTCTATGTAAAAAAAATAATGAAGTTACGGAAACAACATCAAATGAACAAACTTTGCTGCGGGATGGACATTCGGAGTCTGTGGCTCGTATGACTGTCAGTGGTGAAAGCTGAAAGGAAGCCAATGACATGAAAACGGATGTCCTGACCGCAAAACAGGATACAAGAATAGGATTTTGGAATGTCAGGACAATGTACGAGACAGGTAAACTAAGACAGGTCACGGCAGAAATGAGAAACTATAGGTTACACATCCTGGGGATAAGCGAGAGCAGATGGACAGGGGCAGGAAAAAGTTAAAACAGCAACAGGAGAAACAGTACTTTACTCTGGAAGAGAGGATGGACAGCACAGTGAAGGCGTAGCCATTATTCTACAGAAAGGGATAGAAAGGACATTACTGGAATGGAAACCCATCAACAACAGACTGATACGATTGAGATTGAGAGGGAGATTCACCAACACTACAATAATACAATGCTACGCACCAACGAATGATAGCGATGAGGAGGTCAAGGATGAATTCTATCAACAACTGCAGAAAGAAATGGAGGACACACCTAGATATGATCTTGTTATAGTAATGGGAGACCTCAATGCGAAAGTTGGTACACACAATACATATAATGAAAGAACAATGGGGAAATGCGGCAGCGGAATAGCAAACGAAAATGGGGATAAGCTAATAAGTTTCTGTAGCATTAACAACCTGGTCATTGGAGGAACACTTTTCCCACATAAGGAAATTCACAAGTTAACATGGGAAACACCAAATGGTCGGGACAGAAACCAGATAGACCACATCATGGTTAACGGTAGATGGAGACATGCATTACAAGATGTGAAGGTAAGAAGAGGTGCAGATGTGGGAAGCGATCACCATTTAGTAGTAGCAAAACTGAAAGTGAAACTAAGAAGGGCTGGACCAACTGTAACTACACAGAAAAGGTTTGACATCAGCAAATTGAAGGACCCCCTTACCAGAAAAGCTTTTGCGGCCGACATTAAGAAACGATATCAATTTGCCAATAGCCAGGAAAAGACATTGACTGATGATATAGACCAGAATTTCAACACCATTTCAACAATATATAAGGAAAGTAGCAAATCATGCTTAGGATTCCAGGAAAGGAAGAAGCAAGACTGGATAACACCAGAAACACTAAACACCATAAAGATGAGAAAGGAAATGAAAAGAAAGAAAACAGAAGCGAAGTCCCCCAGGTTAAAGCAACTATATAGCGAACAGTACAGTCAACTGGACAGGGAAGTTAAACGCCAAACCCGAGCCAACAAAAGGAATTTCCTAGACGATCTTGCAAAATAGGCAGAAGAGGCAGCACTGAGAAATGAACAAAGCACAGTATACAAAATAACTAAATTCATCAGCGGAAAACAAGGTGCAAACAATATTACATTAGTAAGAGATAAGCAAGGAAATCTCATCAAGACAGCAGAGGGACAGGAAACAAGATGGGCAGAGCACTTCAGAGAAACTCTGAACAAGGAAATACCAGAGACACAATTGAATGTTCCTGAGGCTGAAAACGATCTAGATGTAAATACAGACATTCCACGAAAAGAAGAAATCATCACAGCAATCAAAGGGTTAAACTTCCTGCTTTCTTTGCTTCTTCCTGCTTTCTTTGCTTCTTCCTGCTTTCTTTGCTTCTTCCTGCTTTCTTTGTTTCTTCCTGCTTTCTTTGCTTCTGCCTGCTTTCTTTGCTTCTGCCTGCTTTCTTTGCTTCTGCCTGCTTTCTTTGCTTCTTCCTGCTTTCTTTGCTTCTTCCTGCTTTCTTTGCTTCTCCCTGCTTTCTTTGCTTCTTCCTGCTTTCTTTGCTTCTTCCTGCTTTCTTTGCTTCTTCCTGCTGTCACGAAATGGATTTAGGACTAGAGACTGTCTACATATAGTGACAAGACAATAGTAAGAAGAAAGACTGAAATGATAGATTCAGATAGAAATATAGTGCAAAATGTGAAAATTGAGACCATTGGCTCCGAGGTTGAGAACCGAGGTTGATTCTTTCCTCGCCACTTCGGACGTTTAAATTGCTATGGCCTCGAACCACCTCTAACTACCCTATGGGGATAAGGTTCAATTAAGATTCACAAACACCAAGGTACAGACAACATATAGCTACTGTACTAAAGGAAATGACTGATGCCAGCTACAATTTATACAAGTTTATTATACACCTATACACAAACTCATATACATGTCAAAATACATGAAGTGCGAGGATGCACACCTGAAACAAAATCAAGCACAGTTAAAAATGCATCAACCCCAACCCTTCTCCCACAATTGCAACCTGTATGGAGAAAGAAGGTAAGGTTAACTGAAATGAACTACACTGCACTTGATGTCGCCTACACTCCAAACTAGCTGTTCTAAATTCTAACTCTAACTCTAAGTCCACTGATAGCTGGAACGACTGCGAAGTGACTACACAATCTCTGCACAGACTTCGGTTCTACACAGCCTATCCTGGAATCTCCTGAACACAACTAACTGCACCTCTAAACTTCAGCAGCTGTCCTCTGCTATGATTCACCAAAACTAACAGTTCTGCCTATCTGTGCTGACTTCAGTAGAGAGAATGTTTACCCTCTCTCTCTCCACTAACTCTGGAATTGATGACTGAGGTTTAACAGAACCCCACTGGATTCTGGACTGGAACTGTAGCGGACTTCTACCACTCTGAAATTACCTGCCCGAGTACCTATAACTGGGCCGTCGGCTTTATTATGGCCGTGAAGAAACGAACAAAAAATTACCACAACGCTGGCAGCCTGCCAAATCTGCGTGTGTAACGAGCGTCAGAGCTCAGGATTTATCCACAAAAATCCTATTCGCTGGAAAATGTCTTCCCCTGGCTGGGAAAACGTATTTTCTTCCTCTCCTTCCACTACTGGCAACTAACGTAAAACCCTTGCGGTTCTGCGAATGCCCCAACTTTGCCGTGGGGGAAATTTTGTGGTCCCAAAATTCCGCTCTCATTCCCACAAAAAAGCCGGCACCTGCTGTTTAGACAAAACCAAAAAAAAAAACAGCAGCTAAACAAAACGTTAATACTCTATTACAAATAACAATTAACTTCCTGACAAACCCTTAAGTCTTTAACACTTAAGTCTCCCCCGTCTATAATCAATACAGCTCCCCTACTCTCTCCCGTTATGCACCACCATACAAAATCATGCAAACAAAGTCCGCTCCCCCACTGAGCTCCCTTCTCTACCTGAGCCCACAAGGTAAACATTGGCTAACCCAGATCGCCTGTTCTGCCTGACTAACTCCGAGCAACAACAATATTTTCAATGGCCCGTCTGGGCAGACGTACTGTGGCCTACTTCTTACGCTGACACTAATGCCGTAATGTTTAACACAACTAAAACTAGCCTTCTCTAGGAATTCCTAAAATTCCCGTCAATAATAGTAATCACATTCAAAATGTAATACAAAATAATTCCCTTTAAAATTACTTCTCCCATCTTCTGAATTCACAGAACAATAATGCACAATCAATAACATATAATCCTGTTTACGCTAGCATCTACCTGCCGTCAAAAGTTATACATAACCCCCGATTATCAAATTGAAAACCCCGTAGTTCAGCCACGTGGTGCCGCAGTTTTTCAACCACGCGCTCCTGCATACATTCATTACTGATAGCACACACGTGCTCCAATTAATACCTCTATCACTTCCGTCCACAGATATATGCGTAACTATATAAATAGCGAGCATCAATACTCTCACTAAAATCACAAATAAAAATACACATTACACACGCTCCCGACTATTCTGTAAATACATATGATTCGCAGATGCGAGTTTCTCTCCCGACCGACTTTGCAATAATACAAAGCGGTGATATCTCAACTTTTAAACCATGCCGCTATTCCTTCAACAAGGAATTAAATGGACCTATAAAGTTTCTCAAGTCTATCACTAAGATCGTATTTGATGGCTCTGGCTTTAAGAATTAACATTAAACTTAAACTGCCCAAAGAAACTTAAATGATCGGCTAGGACTAGAAAAATTAAATAAAGTCCTCACGCAAAAATGATGCTTACAAAATCTCGAATGTCCTACTGAAGGCAATCGACTTGACTGGCAACCGGCTTGGCAATTTTTCATTAAAAGAGAAAGAGGCTATGTAATATAGGCCTTTTATAATCAAGACCCCCACGCGCCGACTTCATGACGTCATATGCGCGGCGTGGTTCTAAAGCCAATGAGAGCTCTGCATTTCAACTGCAGTTAGCTCTCAGCCAATCAGAACCTTAGATCGTTCTGATGTAACGTGCATGGGTTTTAGACAAAGAAACGAGATTAAGCCTAGCCCTATACTGCGGAAATGAAGCAAAAATGGCCGCAAATAATTTAACTCCCGAAAAATGCGTATATGGCCACGCACTATCTTTAAAAAAAGGACACTCTGGTGCCAATCCTGATCTAGCATCTATAATCTTAATCTAGAATAATACTGTCCAATTCCCTACACCCCCATTCTAAACACATAAAGAAGAACCATAAAGCAGATGAGATCCAACTCCCTCGTGATCTCATCTTGAAAAAACGTAAATAATAGAAGGAGAAGAAACATGGAGAAGGATTACCTGTAATCCCTCCTAAAAATATAGTGAACAAATTGCAAGGAGAAAAAGACATGGGCCATTTGAAAGACAGAATCTCAGTACTTTCGTCACATCACTCCCCCCTTTCAAAGATTGAGCAACGATCTCCTTACTGAAATCTCTGTGTTTCACACTGGCCCTGAACTCTGTCTACGAGGCTGTCTGTCCCTTCCCCTCCCACTCAGTGTTCTTCGACCTTCCTCTTTTGCGTTTCCTCCTTCTTCCTCTCCTAGAATGAGCTCCTATGCTCCGTTGGGAGAGTTGATCTCTCTTCGGTCCTGTGCCGTCTAATGGCGGGTCTAAACTTTCCCTTGCTATGACCGTCAAAAGGCTGTCCTGGTCAGCTGATGTGACCGGCGGGCGCTGTGGCGACCTGGCGATGGCGACTTCCTCGCTGCGCGTCAGCAGGGTTGTGACTGCTGGTACCGTACGAAACTGATGCAACGTCTCGGGTTCCTCTGGTGTAGAGTCTCAGATTTCTTGCTGGGTGTCTATTGGATCACGATCGACCTCAATAGCTTCTACCTTTGAAGGAAGGTAGGTAAGATCTGCCCCTGGCAGTGGTTCTGGACTCGCTCTTCCCCTACCGATATGAAGCGGGACAGAGCTCTCCAATATAGCTCCTTGCAAATGCGTAAGGTCGCTTTTCTCACTCTTTTCTGGCCTGAAAAGTTGGTGAGATGAAAATGTAGACCACGGGAGCTCTCCGTCTAACACCCTGGTTCTACCTTCAACCTTGCCTTCCCCTGTGAGAGTTACTGGCGTCAGTTGGAATGTGTCCTGCAGTGACACTTGACGGTTTAAGATCCCGTTAGATCGCGGAGAATCTGAGATAAAGCTCTCAGTGACTGGTTCCAATGTTCCTTGAAACAAATTGGAAAATATAGCCAATTTTTCAGGCTCCTCGTTACAAGAGTCATTTCCTGTAAACGAGATATGAGAGTTGTGGGGCCCATCTCCGTTTATAGGCAAACGGATACTCAGATCACTGTCCTCCTCCATTTGAGTAAAGTGCTGGTCGGATGGGGCTCCAGGGCTGGTTGGAACTATATGCTCGCTCAGACCGCTATCTTGTGCCCTATGAAGATGGCGCTGGTCGTTGACATATGTAATACCTCTCTTGTCAGTATGTCCCTCATTTGAGGAAGCTAATACCATCGGGGGCCTAATTCCCGACAACAAAGAGTGTACTTCCTGAATCAGAGGCGTCGTCACCGCTGTTTGGCCGGTTGGCTGAACAGGGCTGGCGGGCGAATTTGCCTCTGCACATAACATACCACTGTCGTCAGAGGCGTTGCACCTCTCCTTGGCACGACAGCTATGTTTGAGCTCGCTCGGGGCTCCGTGAATTAGGGGTTCTCCTTTTTCACTTATCTGGCCTGCAGTAGGCCCCCTTGCATCAGCAAGGATCGGTGTGGTCGGGTTCCCCAAAACTAAATATGGGTTGCCGAGAATGAAGTCATAGGCTGGCTGAGCCGTTACAGCTGCCTTGATGGTGCCAGACACGAACTTACATTTCACCTCAATATTGGCTACCGGAAAGCACTGTGAAGTCCCTTTCCTTAAAACTCCACCAATATTCACTTTTTCCTTGGTCATCTGCCAGGGCTTCACCAGATGTCGGGCGACTATGCTGGGGTATGTAAGCCCACTGTCAAATAAGCAGGTTGTCTCAGTCCCGTTCACTTCTGCTGGCCCGCTGTTGGAAAACAACTTCTCTGACTGGAAGGGTTTCCACTTCTTCCCTTGTTTCACCCTCACAGGCCTTAAACAAGCCACCTGATGAGTGGGTTGTTTGTTTGGGCACCGTGTTGTCCAATGAGAAGTAGTCCGACAGAACCTACAATATCTCTCATTATCTCCCCGGTTCCTGACGGGTTCATGAGAAGTCGGCCCCTGTGTTCTGTTAGGCGGCTGGGAGCGCATGTTATGACTGGGAGGGGGCTCCTTGCGAGACGGCCCTTGCGGTTGGTGAGCTGAAGAGGAAGGCGAATGCGATGAAGATGCTCCTTTGTCCGGGGCTGGCAGGTCAGGGTGTTTTCTTTTCTGGCCCAGTACTTCGGCCTGTGCCGTCTGGAACCTTTCAGCAAAAAGAATTATCTGGTCCAGTTGCAGTGCGCCCTGCTCCGCCAGGTACTTCCTTAAGTCTGGGGACATGTTGGCCTTTATCTGTTCGCACATGATGAGCTCTTCGAGTCCTTCAAACGATTTAGCCAAACCCGACAACTCTCTCCAGCGAGTGAGGTAATTCCTCAGCCTCTCCGCGAACTGGGGAAAACTTTCCCCTTTCTCCAGACGACTTTCCCGAAACATTGTTTGGCACTTCCGAGGAGTCCATTGGAATCGCTGTAACAGGGCGTTCCGCAGTGCCTCAAAGTTATTCTGGTCATCCACTAGCATCTTGCTATAGACTTCATACCCATGTCCTCTTAGAGATTGAGATAATTTGAGACACCAAAGACTATCATCCAGCCCGTATGCCTTTGCCATCCGTTCAAATTTTTCTAAAAATACCTCAATTTTCTCATTTCCGTTAGGGAAAGAGTCCATCGGAAAATTCATGGCTGCCATCCGGGGCCCTCCGTTTCCTGAGGTGTCTGTTGCCCCTGCTCCGGGAGAATCTCCGTTAGCCGAACTGCCTTCCGAAGATCGGTACTGCAGTTCCAGTGAACGCAGGGCAAGTTCATGCTGTCTCTCTGCTGCCTTCTCCCTCTCTTGGGCTTCCCTCTGTGCTAACTTCTCCTGGGCTTCCCTCTGTGCTATCTTCTCCTGGGCTTCCCTCTGTGCTATCTTCTCCTGGGCTTCCCTCTGTGCTATCTTCTCCTGGGCTTCCCTCTGTGCTATCTTCTCCTGGGCTTCCCTCTCTGCTATCTTCTCCTGGGCTTCCCTCTCTGCTATCTTCTCCTGGGCTTCCCTCTCTGCTTTTCTCTCCTCTGCCTGTCGGGTCTTCTCTTCTTTCTCCGCTTCCCTTTTCTCTCTCTCCGTCTGCCGGTCCTGTTCCCTCATAATGTAAGCCCTAGTCTCGGCCTCATTCATTCCCATGCTTTTAGCTGCGTCCTTCCATGCAGTAAGTAGCTTGACCAATTCAGCCATCCTACCTGACAAATCAGCAGTACTCACAACGAGGGGAAATGACAAAAAAGGAACAAGAAAAATTTACTGTTACCTACTAGGAATATGCTGTCGCAAAAACCCGCACTCAGACTAGCACCAAGTCTGACTAATAACTACCTGAAAAAAATTCAAGTTATCCAGCTACCCAAAACCCGAATTTACTTTCCTGTTAAGAAAAAAAAATTCAATTAGCCATCAATTACCTCTAAGTCATAAACAACCTTACTACAACTATCATCTAACTAACTGTAACCTGTGGAAAAAAACTGATAGCTGGATCAGTCTTAATATAGCTCAAGTCTATGGGATATTATAAAGAAAATCTATTTTTCAGAACTTCCTACAGAGACAATCTATGAATCTAGAATTGATCCCAACAAAGATGATCCCAAGGACGACGCCACCCACTTTGTCAAGATCACAGAATTGAACGTAACAAAGATGATTCACCGGACGATAGCACCCACTTTGTCACGAAATGGATTTAGGACTAGAGACTGTCTACATATAGTGACAAGACAATAGTAAGAAGAAAGACTGAAATGATAGATTCAGATAGAAATATAGTGCAAAATGTGAAAATTGAGACCATTGGCTCCGAGGTTGAGAACCGAGGTTGATTCTTTCCTCGCCACTTCGGACGTTTAAATTGCTATGGCCTCGAACCACCTCTAACTACCCTACGGGGATAAGGTTCAATTAAGATTCACAAACACCAAGGTACAGACAACATATAGCTACTGTACTAAAGGAAATGACTGATGCCAGCTACAATTTATACAAGTTTATTATACACCTATACACAAACTCATATACATGTCAAAATACATGAAGTGCGAGGATGCACACCTGAAACAAAATCAAGCACAGTTAAAAATGCATCAACCCCAACCCTTCTCCCACAATTGCAACCTGTATGGAGAAAGAAGGTAAGGTTAACTGAAATGAACTACACTGCACTTGATGTCGCCTACACTCCAAACTAGCTGTTCTAAATTCTAACTCTAACTCTAAGTCCACTGATAGCTGGAACGACTGCGAAGTGACTACACAATCTCTGCACAGACTTCGGTTCTACACAGCCTATCCTGGAATCTCCTGAACACAACTAACTGCACCTCTAAACTTCAGCAGCTGTCCTCTGCTATGATTCACCAAAACTAACAGTTCTGCCTATCTGTGCTGACTTCAGTAGAGAGAATGTTTACCCTCTCTCTCTCCACTAACTCTGGAATTGATGACTGAGGTTTAACAGAACCCCACTGGATTCTGGACTGGAACTGTAGCGGACTTCTACCACTCTGAAATTACCTGCCCGAGTACCTATAACTGGGCCGTCGGCTTTATTATGGCCGTGAAGAAACGAACATAAAAATTACCACAACGCTGGCAGCCTGCCAAATCTGCGTGTGTAACGAGCGTCAGAGCTCAGGATTTATCCACAAAAATCCTATTCGCTGGAAAATGTCTTCCCCTGGCTGGGAAAACGTATTTTCTTCCTCTCCTTCCACTACTGGCAACTAACGTAAAACCCTTGCGGTTCTGCGAATGCCCCAACTTTGCCGTGGGAGAAATTTTGTGGTCTCAAAATTCCGCTCTCATTCCCACAAAAAGCCGGCACCTGCTGTTTAGACAAAAGCAAAAAACAACAGCTAAACAAAACGTTAATACTCTATTACAAATAACAATTAACTTCCTGACAAACCCTTAAGTCTTTAACACTTAAGTCTCCCCCGTCTATAATCAATACAGCTCCCCTACTCTCTCCCGTTATGCACCACCATACAAAATCATGCAAACAAAGTCCGCTCCCCCACTGAGCTCCCTTCTCTACCTGAGCCCACAAGGTAAACATTGGCTAACCCAGATCGCCTGTTCTGCCTGACTAACTCCGAGCAACAACAATATTTTCAATGGCCCGTCTGGGCAGACGTACTGTGGCCTACTTCTTACGCTGACACTAATGCGTAATGTTTAACACAACTAAAACTAGCCTTCTCTAGGAATTCCTAAAATTCCCGTCAATAATAGTAATCACATTCAAAATGTAATACAAAATAATTCCCTTTAAAATTACTTCTCCCATCTTCTGAATTCACAGAACAATAATGCACAATCAATAACATATAATCCTGTTTACGCTAGCATCTACCTGCCGTCAAAAGTTATACATAACCCCCGATTATCAAATTGAAAACCCCGTAGTTCAGCCACGTGGTGCCGCAGTTTTTCAACCACGCGCTCCTGCATACATTCATTACTGATAGCACACACGTGCTCCAATTAATACCTCTATCACTTCCGTCCACAGATATATGCGTAACTATATAAATAGCGAGCATCAATACTCTCACTAAAATCACAAATAAAAATACACATTACACACGCTCCCGACTATTCTGTAAATACATATGATTCGCAGATGCGAGTTTCTCTCCCGACCGACTTTGCAATAATACAAAGCGGTGATATCTCAACTTTTAAACCATGCCGCTATTCCTTCAACAAGGAATTAAATGGACCTATAAAGTTTCTCAAGTCTATCACTAAGATCGTATTTGATGGCTCTGGCTTTAAGAATTAACATTAAACTTAAACTGCCCAAAGAAACTTAAATGATCGGCTAGGACTAGAAAAATTAAATAAAGTCCTCACGCAAAAATGATGCTTACCAAATCTCGAATGTCCTACTGAAGGCAATCGACTTGACTGGCAACCGGCTTGGCAATTTTTCATTAAAAGAGAAAGAGGCTATGTAATATAGGCCTTTTATAATCAAGACCCCCACGCGCCGACTTCATGACGTCATATGCGCGGCGTGGTTCTAAAGCCAATGAGAGCTCTGCATTTCAACTGCAGTTAGCTCTCAGCCAATCAGAACCTTAGATCGTTCTGATGTAACGTGCATGGGTTTTAGACAAAGAAACGAGATTAAGCCTAGCCCTATACTGCGGAAATGAAGCAAAAATGGCCGCAAATAATTTAACTCCCGAAAAATGCGTATATGGCCACGCACTATCTTTAAAAAAAGGACACTCTGGTGCCAATCCTGATCTAGCATCTATAATCTTAATCTAGAATAATACTGTCCAATTCCCTACACCCCCATTCTAAACACATAAAGAAGAACCATAAAGCAGATGAGATCCAACTCCCTCGTGATCTCATCTTGAAAAAACGTAAATAATAGAAGGAGAAGAAACATGGAGAAGGATTACCTGTAATCCCTCCTAAAATATAGTGAACAAATTGCAAGGAGAAAAAGACATGGGCCATTTGAAAGACAGAATCTCAGTACTTTCGTCACACCTGCTTTCTTTGCTTCTGCCTGCTTTCTTTGCTTCTGCCTGCTTTGTTTGCTTCTGCCTGCTTTCTTTGCTTCTTCCTGCTTTCTTTGCTTCTTCCTGCTTTCTTTGCTTCTTCCTGCTTTCTTTGCTTCTGCCTGCTTTGTTTGCTTCTTCCTGCTTTCTTTGCTTCTTCCTGCTTTCTTTGCTTCTTCCTGCTTTCTTTGCTTCTTTCTGCTTTCTTTGCTTCTGCCTGCTTTCTTTCCTTCCGATCTTCAGTTGGTTGTTTCCGGTAGGGAGTAACACCAAAACTTTCTCTCCTGCTTCCAGTTCTCTTTCTTTCGCGACTTTTCTGTATCGGTTAGCGTGCTTTGTGCGTGCTCGCTTAAAGTTAGTCGTTGCTAGGTCCCATTCTAGTTTCAACCTTTCCTTTAAATCCGATACGTATTTACTGGCTGAGACAACTGTCTCATCAGCCTTCTGGTCTGTCAGCGACCAAAGTAAGGCTTCCAGCGGCCCCTTTATAGGTCTGCCAAATAAAAGCGTAGCTAGCGGAAATCCTGTGGAAGTATGAGGAGATTCTCTGTAGCCAAATAAAGCTGCAGGAATACACAGATCCCAATCTTCAGGTTTCACTTGTGCCAGTTTACTTAACATCATGTTGAGGTTTCCACTAACACGTTCCACGAGCCCATTTCCGGCCGGAGTATAAGACTTTGTGTAGATGTGTTGGGTCCTCAAGATCTTAACGATCTCATCCATCAACAGGTTTCGGTATGGAGATCCGTTATCCGTCAACACTTGTTGAGGGAATCCCAACCGAGTGAAAATCTGCACGAGGGCTTCTGCAAACATGCTTGGCATCTGTGCATGTTAGCGGGATAGCTTCTGCCCATAAAGTGCATGTATCGACTAAGGTCAGGATAAACCTGTTCCTTCTTTTAGTCCTTTCTAAGGGTCCTAAAATGTCGATCACAACCCGTTCGAATGGTGTTCCCACTATTGGCATTTCACCCAAAGAGACTGGGGGTGCCCGTTGCTTGGGTGGCACACGTTGGCACTGGGTACAGGATTTGACATATCTGATAATATCAGTATTTACTCCTGGCCACCAATAATGAGTGGTTATCCGTTGGTTGGTGGCGTTCTAACCCCTGTGTCAGCTAAAGGGAATAGAGAGTGCCCCATTTCTAGGATTTGGCTTCTGTACTGTTTCGGTACTAGGAGCTGGTTGTAACCTTGGTCAGGCTTGCCCGTTCTGCGATAAAGTAAGCCATCCTTAGAAAAAATGTTCCCGTGCTGTTTGGGTTCCTTAGCCATGGGCAGTTTCCTAAAGCAGGGTGCCAAAGTAGGGTCCTTGTATTGCGCTTCTTTAAGTTCCATAGGTAACAAATTAGGCGCAGGCTCCCGTTCCTTCTTGGTTTGCCCTCTTGTAGTTACTGATGCCACAATCGGCTCTTCCGGTTTCCCAATACACACGTATCTCCCGCCAAGTATGACTGGGTAGATGGGATCATCCATAACAGCCGCTTTGATCACGCCTCTGACAAAATCGGAGTGGATCTCCCCCAATGCTATGGGAAGCGCTGTAGGTGCATCACTCTTACGAACTCCACGAAATTGGACGGTCTCTGCTGTCTCTTGACCGGGTTTGACCAGGTTTCTGGCAACAATGCAATCATAAGAAAGCCCCGTGTCAAATAAACAAGAAGTTTGAGAACCGTTCATAATAACAGTACCTCGCGTTGAGGGTCTATCCCCAACAGGTTGGGAATCACTGTCAATAATTCCGCCTTGCGAGACTGTTAATAAGCATCCGATGCGTTTAGGCTGGGTGTGCTCACTCTGATCGTCTGTCCCGTGCGCAGGGGTTCTCCCTTTGCCACCTTGTCCTTTCTGGCTACGCTGCCATGTAGGGCGGTCGGGTTGATCAGACTGTTTGGGGTGGTTGGGGTACTTGTTCTTGTAGAACTTGGATTTTTCAGGAGGGGGGTTTTGAGGTCCAGTTTCTCTGTGGTTATTCTGATTAGAAGCATGAGAAGGTTGATCTAGATTATTTTTTCGAAAATGCTCCTCTGTCGGTTTTCGTTTTGTGGCCGGTAGTTCAGCCAGCGCATTTTGATAACGCCCAGACTTCTCTAAGATGTCTTCAAGCTTTTCTGCCCCTTGCTCGGCTAGAAATCTCCGGGTATCAGCAGACAATGTGTTCTTTATTTGTTCTGTTAAAACAAATTCCTCAAGACCTTCGTAGGTAGAGGGGAGCTGCGAGAGCTCTAGGCACTTTGTCAGATAACCCTTCAAACGCGACGAGAACTGCTGAAAAGTTTCAGAATTCTCTTTCCTGCTGTTGCGAAACAGTTGCAAAAATTTGCGAGCGTTCATTTCAAAGCGCTCCAGTAACGCTTTCTTCAACAGATCATAGTTGTCTTGTTGGCCACTTTCCAGTTTAGAATAAACATCGTAAGCAGAACTTTTAAGGGCCTGAGAAAGTTTCATACACCAACGCGACCTCTCTAAACCGTACAGAGTTGCAATTTTCTCAAATTTTTCTAACCATGTGTCAGTCTTCTCATTTGGACAAGGGAAAGACTCAAGAGTGAAAGACATAGCGTTGAGTTGAAGAGATTGAGTGTTAGAAGGATCAGTTAAGGAAGACTGAGGAGACGACTCTCCATTGCTGGAGGTAGAGGCAGCGCCACGACCTTGGAATTCTAGAGTTTTAAGAGCCAACTCGTGCTGTCTCTGTTTCTCTTTTTCGTCAAGCTGTCTCTCCTCTCTCTCCTTCTCATGCTGTCTCTCCTTCTCTCTTTCCTCATGCTGTCTCTCCTTCTCTCTTTCGTTCGCTCTGCGAATTTCCATTTCTTCCTCAATCTTCTTCTGCTGTAATAGACGGTCTTCCGCTTCTTTCCTCCTAGCTTCTTCTTTTTCCTCTTTGGCTTCAGCTGCTTTCCTCTCCGCATCATATCTCTCAAGTTCGTCTCTGACAAAAGCTTTCGCTTCCTCTCCTTCCAGTCCCTCCTCTCTCGCTTCGTCCCTGAGGAGTTGTCTAAGCTTTGCCCTCTCGGCCATATTATGTCAGTGACTGAGACTAGTGGAGAAAGAAAATAGGAAAAAGGATACACTGGTTCCTACCACTTACGAGAAAATACCAAATAAAAGATGATATGCTTAACCCTGGGATACCTCCTCCAAAATAAAATCTAACTATCGCTGCTATTAATCGGCAATAAAGCACCTAATGCAAACACGACTACGCCAACTAAATGGTAGTTAAGATTACTTCTGAAAAATAAGTTGCTACAGTGGAAACAAAATAATTATTGCAAAAATTAAAGAGAAAAAATAATCCCTTAATTTTTAATCCACTATCAAGTTTACCCCTGAAGACAGTTAGGGTGAGGGAGGCAATTAATCTGGACAAATAGTCCGAAACGCACTCCTTAGCTTTGCTCAAACACCTACCTGCTTCAGAACCCTTGTGAATGTTATACACTCACAAAACTTTACCAGCGTTTAGTATTACAAATCAACAATTAACATATATTCCGACAAAATCCACCTGTAACTCAAATGTATATTATTCAAATGCTGTGGAAAAAAACCTTATCAGTTTGTGTGGTCAGCACGCCCGAAAACAGATCGTTAGTCTAGGGGATAAATTTAAGGAGAAATAACAACTCACAAGACATCAAACTCTTTCTCTATTTCAGAATAAAGAATCTTAAGTTCAAAATCCAGACAGACGAGTCCACATTTGTCGTACTCGTCTTCCTATTCTAAGTTCAAAAATCCTACGGACGAGACCACATTTGTCGTACTCGTCTCAGGATTTTGGGTTCAATTCCCGGTAACGAGCAACCATTTGTCGTAGATTTTTGATAGGAGAATTTAGACTTGGGTTGGTCCCTTCTGAATAGATTAGAATAGGTGATAGACACAGTGAGAGTTAGTAAAAGAAATAGATTCCACGAGTGAGATGATAGAATGTGATATAGAGGCTGTCTCTGAAAGCGAAAAAATTCTTCTCTCTCTCACCTATCTTCTACGACAGCTTTACAGCGTCAGACAGTCTAAACACACACACACACATATATATATATATATATATATATATATATATATATATATATATATATATATATATATATATATATATATATATATATTACCTATATTTCTATCTACTCACGGGCACGCACATACACGTGACGACAGTTAAACACACAGACGTGGGAAATCTATAACAATGAATATATATATTAGAACGAGCTGACCAACACGCTGATTAATTCCAAGGGAAATTTTAATTATCATTTAAAATTCCTTCACAACACATAGAAATTACATCAAAACATATACAAATAGTCATAAAATATCAAGAGAATGCTACAAGGATGATAGCCCCGTTATGATATTAACTCTAGGTTTAGCCCACAGCCCCGTTATGAGACAGATGATGGCCCAAAGAGTCACAAATACATATGGTTAGGGTCTACTATTGTCCTTCAAAAAGGAACAATTTAATTAAGCAGCCAATCTTCCGTAAGGAGATTATAAATGTGGGTGAATCAATAGTTATCAAAAAAAAAAACTCACTCAGTCCACTTTCACTCGGTTCTTTCATCAGGGTATCCTGACACACGAGCTTACCTAAAAACGTGATGTTGTTCACCGTCTGGCGCAACCTTTGGACACTTCTCTACAGTGAATCTGTATTCTTTGGATAAAGCGAATCCCAGCTCTACAATTACAGGTTTCTTCCACTGTTTTCGGGGAGCGTTCGCTTCACCAGTTAAATTTTTGATTACTGTTAATGTCACTTGAATCAGTTTGGATAAGCAAGTTCGAACGGGCACACAGAGTCAAAACACGAGGGTTCCCTTAATTTGGAAAGATAGTCTTGGTTCACTATACACTCTTTCAATACTTGTCGGAAACATTAATGTTATTTCTTGTAATTATTCTCGCCGCCAGGCAGCATGTATATTTGAGTTTATTGTGAAGAAATAAAGTCTGGCTCAAAGGCCCAGTATAAACATTTAGTCTTTAGAAAAACCGTTAGTGGGATTGGTATTACTGTCTATCTCTGATGGCACATGCACTGTCAGACCAGTGTTACTTGAAACAACCCACGTGGTTAAAGATAGGAAATGTCTATTCTTCTCACAAGTATGTCTCTTTACTACTAAACGCCGGCAAGTTCTGGGTCACCCCAGTATTCACTCAAACAGAACTACGTATCACAACGAAACTGAGACATCACTTATACGTTTAAGTGTTCTAGAACGAAGTGACCACGTCTACTGTGAAATGGAGAATGAGTGAAGTTAGTTTCAAACTCGGGCCAATATCTTAAAATTAGACAAATGGCCCCAACTTATTTCGCCAAGCGAAATTATCTCCCCTACTCCCAACACTTACGTAACTGTCATAAACTGCCACGTTCTGACCGAGAGGGCGCGTGTCAGTTGCAACTCTCAGACACCCCGTCTGCAGTGCGGAGCGCAATTTCACACTTCGCCGGACTATCCCGACGAAAACTCACGCAGTTGCTGCAAAAGGTAGACAATCCGTCTGCCTGCCATGTCCGACGGAGCGAATTCTCACACCCCAGGCCCAGAAATCTGGTCGGGCAGCGCTCTGACCGGGGAAACTGCAGACGAATGTCTGGCGAGAACCGTATGTTCACAGCTATCGTTCGACCCGCAGAGACTGACATCTACGTAATCAAGTTTCTCGTTCGATTCTCAGTTTTGAGAAAAGAAACAACGTTAAGGATGGGGAAGAAAATATATATCTCGCAAACGAATGGATGCGAAAAAAATACAGGAAAATGTAAAGAAATATAGAGGATACGGGTGAAAGAATAGGAAGAGGATAATAGGCAATTTAATGATCATAACCTATGTGACAGCCACATATCTTCACTAATGTCGAATCTGCATATATGCTGTATGTTTATGGTTTCTCCGATGGTAGTGCCACTGCTACTGTTGAAGAATACCGTCGATGGTTTCCTAACTGCAGAATCCTGGATCGAAGAATGTTTTACAAGGTTTTCGATACATTCCGTGAATGTGGTGCACTTTTCATTTGAACGAGCACGTCAACAAAATGTGGATTAACAGGAAAACATTCTTCAAACTGTAGAGCGTAGACCTACTAACAGCACACGAAGAATTTCTACACGTCTCGGTGTTTCACGAACAAGAATATGACGAACATTATACGAAGACAGCTTGTATCCATTTAGCATATAGCATATACAAAACTCCATTTCACTTATAGTGTGTGCGAAACCTCCACACAGGGGACAGTGCCATGCAACTACAATTTTGTAATTGGTTACGTACTAATTGTTGATTGCTTCCATTAATACTATTCACCGATGAAGCTACTTTCACCCGTAACGGAATCAACAACACACGTAACGCTCATCGATGGTCTCACGAAAATCCACATGGTGCCGAACAAACAAATTTTCAACATCGTTTCTCAATGTGTGGTATCATTGATGACATTTTGATTGGTCCCGTTATTTTAGATCATATGATGGGACAAAAGTACCTAGAATTTCTGCGTAATAAATTACCGGAACAATTAGATGTTTATTTTGCTTGACAGATTGCTATGTACTTTCAGCATGACGGAGGCCCCTCCCACACACACACACTTTATACCCGACAAGTGATGCAACATCTAAATGAAACTTTCCTTAATCGGTGGATCGGTCATGGCAGTGCCATTAACAAGCCACCAAGATCTCCGAACCTAACCCCGTTAGATTATTGTTTATGGGGTTGGATTGTCACGGATTGCCTCCCCTGCTTTGCAGTAGTTTTCCACTGTTACGGACTAATTGACAACCTTTGACACCAGATTAGAGTAAGGCTCTAAATGCTTAGGATGACCAAGATGTTGTGTGCGTATTCTGATCTTATAATGTCAAAGTCCGCCGGGTTCATTTATATATTTTACAGGATTCCGTTGGGCACTACGTTAGTATCGATATTGTCTCTAGTAACCCGTGTGATGCGTTGATACTGGAACATGCTTCATATTAAACTTATGAGTATTGACTGACCTGTCTATTCTTGCCTTATTAAATATCAGCAGTGTGAGATGCAGCGTGTTTAGGCAATTAAGTGTCACTGGTCATTATGATTGAATCAAACAGTATGGAATTCAACTCAGAATACGGCATTTGATAAGACCAGTATTTGACGACTTAAACATGTTTAATTAACACTCTCATTTCATGGGTAGACACAACTATTCAAAGACATAGTTCATAATCACAGTTCATGTACGTGTCGAATGAGTTCTTATTCTTCATTAAAGCATATGTTCACTAATATATAGTTCTGTATAATGGTCAGTTCCTTTTGGCCAACATCCTGTGGCATAATATTCATAGGCTAACTAGACTTATTCCTGTTGCTAGTTTAATAATAGCCCTTTTTCCACTAGACTTACTTCTACTGCTAGTTTTGAAATATCCTCCTTACGCTAGGCTTACATCTACTGCTAGCTATATAATATTCGTTTTACACCAGTCTTACTCCTGCTGCTAGTTACGACTGTTCATTTGGCAGACACTGCCAGGCTAATCTGCCATAATTACAAACTGCGTTAATAACGATACGACTTACGTTTAATCCAAGAACACACTGCTAAATTAGGCTTCCCAGCCACACATATAACTTCAGTGGACAATGCCACACAATCCTAAGTGGTTATACCACATATATCATAGTGGCTAGGCCACACTTGGAAAACACACTGCCGTTAGGGTCAAAACCCACGATTCGAATGACGTTACTAAGTCCTACGCGTAATGCATAGAGATATGCATCCAACGTCGTTAATATATATTCGCGGTGTTCCACGGTGCACCCATTCGAGTCGGCCAAACTCAAATGCCTGCAAACATGCAACAATCCCCGACATCATCGATCATTAATATATTCATTTGAGGAATGCGCCATGCTGCAGACATGAAGCAATCCTCAACATCATCCCCCTCACTCCCAAACGTGACACTTGTGGCACTTTTGATAGTGGTGGAGAAGATGTACCTGCAATTTACTAAAGTAATAATGTAAATTACAATGACAATCATAGTACGAAGTACCGAATCACAACATGTCAAACATTCTAATAAATATTAGAACAATTTAAATAAAAATCATGTGTAATAATCCATGTGTCCTGTATACCGGATCCACGAGGTTATAGTCACGACTCGAAATCAGAAGACTGCCAAAGGCGAAGTAAGAACCAGCCGTGGATCTTCGTATCCGATCATGGAAATATCTGTTTGAATTAAAAATGTCATGTGTAGGTTTGGTAATACAAAATAGGTTTGTCAACAATAAGATAGGTGGATTTTAAAATAAATTCTTAAGGTTTATCAAAGCGCCATCGCAAGTCGATGTTCATTAAATCCGATGTTCATTAGTCTACCTCCAGCCAGCAGTCCAGACAAAGGAGAAGACAGAAATCAATTAAGCCTAGGATGACATATGTGAAGACATCCTCTCGATCGCCAGTAGGGCGGCGCATCATTCGCGCCTAAGTAACGAATCATCGTTACACAAAACAATAACGATAAAAGTGTAGAAACTAGTGAAGGTAGCAAAATAATGCAATTATCACTGATGACAGATCTAATCAGTGAAAATAGATGAAAAGAAGTAAGGTCTATAACACTAAGGTCTATATTATTGACAAACAATTATCATGTGCAAAAAAAAATATAAGAAATAGCAAACAAAACTACGGATGTAGAGAAGAACAAAACATCCAAAGACAGAAGAAAATAGATAATCCAACGCAACTATAAAGTGCGTGGTGTAGAATTGCGTGCGAGTTGCACGTCTAAGTAATGGTGTGCAAACCGAGAACCATTCTTGAATTTTACAGCCCTTCGAGCGTCGTAATATCTAGAAAAGCGAACAAACGCTAGCTGTTGAGAAGAGTGTTGAAGTTCGAACATACGAACAAATTCAACATCTCCGACACGTTGAAAAAATTTTCTAAGGATATACCAAGTCGCGCTCGAAGGTACATTGCGCACCAAAACAGTGCGATTCAATGAAATATGATCTCGGCCATGTCTGAACTGAGCCCGAGAATCATTGAAACTATCATGTGTCGTGCAAGGCACGCGCACAGAGGTACTCCCATGTATATATTGTCCCCTGCATGTCGTAGTGGTGGGATGATTAAGGTTATACTTGTGATCATCCCGACGAGTAAGATTATCAACAACCCCTCGTATAGCGTCATGACTCTTTCTAGTAAATTCATCTTTGACAACATCATTCATACTCTTAAGAGTAGAAGTATCATGAGCAAATTTCACCTGTCGTAGCTCATTTACATCGGGTGTAGCCCGATGCTTGTCAATCTGATCTGTCGTATCTTTCCTGTCACCAGTTGTAACACCTCCAATATGTTCACCTCCCTCACAGTTACCTAATTCACTATTATTATTTTCTTGTGGTGAACATCTTTCCATAGTGACATACCTAGCACTGGCCTTACGCCAAGATTCACCATCATGAGAATCAGAATGTTTACGACAGGAAACCCTGACATAAGAATCCTGACGATGAAAAGTATATTTTCCTCGAAATGATCGACTATCCCCTCGTTGTAAATGAACCTTAGCATTGAATGCTGGAAGTCGAATATCACCCTTATGAAAACGATGTGTATCATCACCAAGTTTAGCATATGAAATGCTATGCTTCTGCACAAAGTCGTTTGGGTGTGGTGAAATATCACGGGAACCCAATTTCATACCTAAGTCAATTCCACCAGATGGTAATACATGATTCTGTGATATAATATCTAACAAAACATCTACCCTTCGATGTAATTTAATGATCTCTAAATCTTTAACCCTGTGTTCTGCATCAGCAGTTTTAGTCAGTTGTTCAATTTCTATAGTGTGTCTACTGACAATCTCCACATTCTTTGCCTTTTCTTGTTCAAGTTCAAGTTGTAGTGCTTCAATAGCGCTATAATGGCTTTTCTTAAGCTCATCAACTTCATCGGGCAATCCTATTTTTTTCTCCTCAAGTTGTTGAATTAGATCTTTGTTCTCATCTAATAGACTAATAATCTGGAGCGTTATGGCATCTATACGCTTTTGGGCCTCAACTTTGAATTTCTCATAGTCTATCTTTACTTTTTCCAGCTCAATGGTGGGTCCTTTTTCCTTATCACTCTCATACCTGATTTCCTGTTTTAAATTTCCCAATTCCAAATCAGGAATAGGTTTACCAAGTTCTGACTTACTAACTTGAAACTCCTTGTTTCTGTCACTTAGTCGTTTAATATTATCCCTGAGTTCTGAGTTCTCGAATCTTAGAGCACATAATGTATCAGACCTTGAATCTACATAAGTCTGGGCCTCACATTTAAAATTCTCATATTCTGCTTTCACAGTAACCAATTCCTGAGTAAGAGATTTCTCTTTATCATTCTTCTCTCTCAACTCGTCTCAATATCGTCATATCACGAATAAGACCCTTTACTCTGACATCTGCATTTTGGTTTAGTCTCTCTTTATCCTTTTCTTTCAACTCGTTTCTCAATTTCGTCATATCGCGAACAAGAGAATTTATTCTCGCCTCTGCATATTGGTTTTCCCTTAACAACTCTTGTTCACGTATAGTGAACTGAGTTTTGGCATACATAGCCATTTGAAAACCTGATTTTCCTATGCGTATGCCCTCTGCGAAAATCTCTTCTACCTTCGACATGGTTATAGGTTTGTGAATACCTTCGAATAGTATCTAATATGTCCTGGAATATATAGAACTCAATAAATTATGTACATGTGTTAATCAATAACAAACAATATACAAGTGACAAAGGACAATGAAAAACAATTAAATGAATTACAATGAAATGATATATCAGTTATCCGACAAAAATTTACAATTATAAAGTAACTAAGGTAGACTTATACGTATTAATTAGCCAAAGAAAGTAAAGAATTAACATTACAAAGAAGATAACGAGACAAGTCGTCTCCAACTAACATGTAGACAGAGGAGTTTTAGATAACACACGAAAACAATTGTAAACAATACTGAAATAAGGCTATGCAAATAAAGATGACATAGTCAAGTGACGTAACAGCTAAGTACACACAAGTATGGTTATACTGCGAACTGAGGCTTCAGTCAATTTATATCCTGACTCTAAAAGTCAGATCCTCAGTCAGCTAATATAAGCATGAGAACCTAATAGATGTTAACATCCACTGAATTTTTCCAGAGAAAATTCCAGTCAATATTAAACCCTTTCCAGCCTTGCCGACGAATAAACGAATAAACAGATAGACATGGATGGGGCACAGAAAATGATTAGTAGGAAAGTAAGCAAAGTAACGACAAACCGCAGACCAAAGTTAGTTCAGGGACAGTATAAAAGTGCTCAAGCGCTTCGATAAAATTAAGAACTTATCTTTTTATCTGTCCTGCTTATCCTGAGAAATACATTAGTGCATGTAAATCCAAGCTTCAGTTCCACTCAAGTCCAGACAGCTGATGACCATTGATAGAAGACCTTGACCTTGGTAGTACGATCGTTTGAGAGAATTCAACCGTTTTCAAACGCTGGTTACCGATCTGCGTACTGACCTGCGTTGCAGCTGTTGATGCTGTAGTTGAAAACACTCTTCTTCCAACGATTCAGATACTTGAAGTTGATGAATATCGTTCCTTTGAAATGGTTCAGCTTCTTGTAGTAGGTGAAGATAGGATCCTCTCAGAATGTGTAGTCTGCTAGTAATGACGGCCTCGATACAATGACGTCATATACTGACATGCGCGCTAGAGTTGCCGGTTTGTCTTGAATGAATATTCTCGCAATAAATGTTTATCGTTAGTTCGACTCACTTTCGATACTTTATGGGAGCTGTAGTCCTACGAAATCCAAACGCTTCCTGACACCAGAATTATGTTCTTCACTTCTGACACCAGAATTATGTTCTTCACTTCTGACACCAGAATTATGTTACGGACTAATTGACAACCTTTGACACCAGATTAGAGTAAGGCTCTAAATGCTTAGGATGACCAAGATGTTGTCTGCGTATTCTGATCTTATAATGTCAAAGTCCGCCGGGTTCATTTATATATTTTACAGGATTCCGTTGGGCACTACGTTAGTATCGATATTGTCTCTAGTAACCCGTGTGATGCGTTGATACTGGAACATGCTTCATATTAAACTTATGAGTATTGACTGACCTGTCTATTCTTGCCTTATTAAATATCAGCAGTGTGAGATGCAGCGTGTTTAGGCAATTAAGTGTCACTGGTCATTATGATTGAATCAAACAGTATGGAATTCAACTCGGAATACGGCATTTGATAAGACCAGTATTTGACGACTTAAACATGTTTAATTAACACTCTCATTTCATGGGCAGACACAACTATTCAAAGACATAGTTCATAAAACACAGTTCCATGTACGTGTTGCCTGAGTTCTTGTTCTTCATTAAAGCATATGTTCACTAATATATAGTTCTGTATAACGGTCAGTTCCTTTTGGCCAACATTCCGTGGCATAATATTCATAGGCTAACTAGACTTATTCCTGTTGCTAGTTTAATAATAGCCCTTTTTCCACTAGACTTACTTCTACTGCTAGTTTTGAAATATCCTCCTTACGCTAGGCTTACATCTACTGCTAGCTATATAATATTCGTTTTACACTAGTCTTACTCCTGCTGCTAGTTACGACTGTTCATTTGGCATACACTGCCAGGCTAATCTGCCATAATTACAAACTGCGTTAATAACGCTACGACTTACGTTTAATCCAAGAACACCCTGCTAAATTAGGCTTCCCTGCCACACATATAACTTCAGTGGACAATGCCACACAATCCTAAGTGGTTATACCACATATATCATAGTGGCTAGGCCACACTTGGAAAACACACTGCCGTTAGGGTCAAAACCCACGATTCGAATGACGTTACTAAGTCCTACGCGTAATGCATAGAGATATGCATCCTACGTCGTTAATATATATTCGCGGTGTTCCACGGTGCACCCATTCGAGTCGGCCAAACTCAAATGCCAGCACAAATGCAACAATCCCCGACATCATCGATCATTAATATATTCATTTGAGGAATGCGCCATGCTGCAGACATGAAGCAATCCTCAACATCCACTTATGGCCAAAAACGCAAGCGTATCTAAAGTAGGTCGTCCAAGGTATCTGTCTTCGCGCAAGATTACTCTTGGCAGAGATGTAGACAACAGGTGAATGGCGCTTCTGCCTTATGGGGAGCCTTCACAAGATATTCCCAGAAATCAAGAACAAAAGCTGCTTAGGGCTGAGCAATTTGTTAACTTATGGGGAATAAGGGTTGCTATAGGTCTCATCCAAAAAATGAGAAATGCCTGCAACCAAGCCAACCGTACCTTCACGCGTGGTCCAAATCTTGGACCCGGTGCTCCCTGTTTTTACCAACACGGCTCTGGCAAATGGCGAGTATCTGGCGCCAACAAACCAGACCCCCAGAGTCTACTGAGGTAAAACTCTAGACTATGGGGGAGGTAACCCTACAGAAACCTCTGGCAGAGCAAGTCCTCCATCAGATGCGGCCGATGTGGGCCCACCGGCACGTGGACACGTCCCGATCCCCATCAAGGCAGACCCGGGGAGCACACCCCGGCTCTAAAAGCAGAGAAGGCTACTCTCCAAAACCTCCAATTTCTTGCAGGCAGTGTTAGGATGTTCAATTACATTGGACAGGAAGACTCCACAACTTCCCCCACCGAGGACGGAACATGTCAGCCTAATAGGCTTGGATACCCAGCAATGGAAATGGGACATGTACGCATCATACAGTTAATGACTATGCTCGGCTTTATTACATGACGAAATGGGGCTGCCACTGTGGATCATCACCAAGAAGGCGGAGCCCCGGACCCCCAGCCTCGAAAGTGTCCACCAATGATGATGACTACCGGCCAAACCAAAAATAACACAATTAAAATTATACAGTGGAACAGTGAGTGTGTAATGAAGGAAAAACTTTAATTGCAGAACTTCCTCCAGAAAGAAAAGATAGATGTTCTGTGCATCCAGGAAAGTCATTTCAACGAAAGCTGAAGATTTTCTATCAGAGGCTTTGAATGTTTCCGACAAGACAGACTAGGCCACAAAGGTGGGATCATCACTATGGTAAGAAACAATATCCCCACTACAGAAATCGCATGGAACCTAGAGGATTCAGAGCGTCTCACCATCAAACAACAGCGGAACCTCTGATTGCTACAAATTTCTACTGCCCAAACAATAAAAAACTAAACCTTAGGAAAATTCCCCTTTCAGAATCAAACCACATCATAGTGGAAGACTTTAACAGCCACACCCAGTTGGGGATACCCAGCCATGGACTCGCGAGGAGAAGAAGTAGAAGACTGGATGATAGAAAACCGACTAGTCCTCATAAACAAGTGACAAGCAAAGCCAACCTTCTACTCCAAACGATGGAAATCTCAGAGCACCCCAGATCTTGCTGTTGCAACAGAGAATATCCAGCGTGTGACAAAAAGAGCAGTAACCAAACAACTTGACGGTCGGCGGCTAAGGATCAAAGAAGAAGAAGCAGAAGGCATAATTACAAACCCTTTTGGGACAGAAATCTCCAAGAGATTCATGATCAGGAATCTGCTGCAAGATCCAAAATGGAAAATAATACAACTGAAACTAACATCATTGAACACAAAAAACAAGTTATATTCAGAAGAGAAAAATTGAACTGCATCAGATTCCACTGGAGAGAAAAAACTGCATCACTTAACACGGAAAAATACACCACAAAATATGGCAACTGGTTAAATGTCTCAATGAAGAGAACAAACCACAAGGAAGCATCATTATTGAAGAAAATGGAAAATCCTACACTGGCTCACAGGCTGTAAATGTTTTTGCAAACGTCTACGCTGAAGAAAGCACAATTAAGATGACAAGAACAAGAACTGCTAAAGTAAGACAAGAGACAAAAAAACCTTCTCCGAATTCAGCAGCCATGCCCGGACTCAATATCCTCAATCGGAAGCAGAATGCTACAGTGGATTAAGAACTTCCTACGTGGAAGACGTGCAAGAGTTAAACTCCAGGGAAACAAATTCAGAATGGTTGACATACCAGAAGGGGTCCCACAGGGAGGAGTCCTATCCCGAATACTCTTTATCATCTTCATAGATGACCTGCCTAAGCTATTCACACCATACATCCACAGGGCAGTACATGCTGACGATCTTGCTATATGCACTCAGTCTGAATACACAGGAGTTACAAAAGTGAGGATGCAGGAGGCAATAAATAAAGTTGAATAGTGGACCAAAACCTGGGGTGTCCAAATAAACAAGAATAAGACTGTCGCTACACTCTTCTCCCTCTCCACCAAACATGAAAACTACACTCTCACACTGGACAAACGCCATTGCCAACAGAGGATAACCCTGTATGCCTGGGACTAAAATTTGACAAAAAACTGACGCGGGGACCACACATCCAAGAAACAGAAAGAAAATCCACAAGCAAACTGCAGTTAATGGAAAAACTATCTGGGACCAGCTGGGGAGCAGATATACAAATCACGAAGCAAGTATACGTAGGCCATATCCGCCCAACTTTGGAATATGGAATGAGCACATATGCAACAGCAGCAAATACAAATCTCCAGAAGCTGGACAAAATACAGAATGCAGGACTCAGAATCATTACGGGAGGACTAAGGAGTACACCAGTAACAGCAATGGAAGCAACAGCAGGACTGCAAAATCTAAGAGAACAGCAGAGATGAGAAAATCACCATCATGACAGAAAAATTCAGACGCCTAAAACAGCACCCCATGCACGAGAAAAGAATTAACCAAAAATCGACTGAAAAGATCAAGCTTCAACCACCTATCAAGACAGCTGATGGTTGCCAATGGAGAAGTAACCTCAGAAAATCCGGAGGAATGGGAGCAGCTCGTAGCTGTGATGACATCACAAACTCCATACCCACGTACACTATACATCTTCAAATCCCAGGCATTGAGAACAGAACTGCGGAGACTCCCACTATTCTGAAAACGAAAACACTGGATCACCTCAACAACCAATACCCCAGTTCACAGTGGATTCATGTCTTCACTGACGGATCTTCAGAAGAAGGAGTAAGGAAAGGAGGAGCAGGGATCCAAATACCAATGCCAAACGCTCTAAAAATAGAACAGTCAATTGCTACTGGAGAACTCTCAACAAACTGCAGGGCAGAGCTACAGGGAATCCTAGAGGCTACAAAGATACTAGAGAAACAAAGACTTAAAGGATCAAACATAGTCTTCTTATGCGACTGCATGTCAATTCTCCTGAAGGATTGTAACCACAAACTTTAGAAAAATAGAAGAGACAAACGCCTCTGCTAAAAACACTTGTTTGGAGCAACCTAACAGGCTCTCGGTCCCACTGTCTACCCACCAAATGTTAATCTCTCAGAAGAATTTAATTCTTGAGTACGCACAGCGTAACTCGAAATTAATATTAGACAAACATAAAGGTATGTTTTCAGGCACTCGTAAGAAATAAAGAAGTAGAACACTTGGACAACAGAAAAACAACAGACGTGAGTGGCTTACCCAGGGTTCGAACCCCGTACCTTCCGTACGACAACTCCGCCTAGCTATCAAGCGAATCACACTGACCCCACGGCCAGCTAGGCATCCCCAAAAAAAGATGCTTTGCTGGCTATTTATCAGTACGAAACACACAAGATAACACCGGAAGTATACAGTGGGCAACTCAGCCCTTAAATGACGCAATCACTTCTGTGTGGGGTCAGTGTGATTCGCTTGATAGCTAGGCGGAGTTGTCGTACGGAAGGTACGGGGTTCGAACCCTGGGTAAGCCACTCACGTCTGTTGTTTTTCTGTTGTCCAAGTGTTCTACTTCTTTATTTCTTACGAGTGCCTGAAAACATACCTTTATGTTTGTCTAATATTAATTTACTGTTTACAGGCCTCGGGTTTCCCTTCCTTATGTGTTATTTAAGCGTAACTCGAAGTAGAGGTTAAAATTCCCCAATATTACTTCTGAGTATTAACTAGACAATGTGTCGGGACAGTAAAAAAAAAATGATTGGTGCCCGAACACAACATTAATAAGTTACATGCATCTCACAAAATGATATGTCACACTTGAGGCACATGAGATGTACTCAAAATTCATTACTCCTATAGTCAGGGTATTGGGTCCTCTCTGCTGTCGGGTTTTCCCGCATGACTAGCAAGAAACAATCACCAGCGCTCGCTGCATTGGTTCGTGAATATACTCTTTGCATATGTTGAAGTTGCCATTCATTCATAACCCTCCACTCCCAAAGGAGCATAGGCCTTCAACAAACACATGCCAAGTAATCCTGTCACGTGTCATCATCTCAAGTTCTTTCCACGTTCTCCTCATCATTTTCACCTCTGTTTCCAGCTTTCTTGTCCATGTGCTTCTTGGTCTACCTCTGCCTCTCTTGCCCTGGGGTTCCAGAACAAGGACTGCCTTGTAATGCTATCAACAGGTTTCCTCGGTGTGTGTCCTATGCATCGCCATCGTCTTTTTCTCATCTCTTGTTCCACTGGCACTTGTCTAGTTCTTGTCCTCAGTTCCACGTTGGTAACCTTGTCATACCATTTCAATCCCTCTGGAGAACAACAAAGACAACAACCAAAAAGCTATAGAGGGAGGTTGCCAGCCTCATATATATATATATATATATATATATATATATATATATATATATATATATATATATATATATATATATATATATATATATATATATATATATATATATATGTGTGTATATATATATATATATATATATATATATATATATATATATATGTGTGTATATATATATATATATATATATATATATATATATATATATATATATATATATATATATATATATATATATATATATATATATATATATATATATATATATCCACTAAGCAAGAAACACCTGGAAAATTCACATTAGTAAAATAAATGTTTAAACTTACCCCAAATAATGGGTGTCACAGGATAGACAGTCACTAAATTTTATATTGCTTACGCTGTAGAGTGACAACACTGGTTCGTCTCTTAAAAAACCTGTTCGGCCAGTTTCGATTAGAACGGAAGCCGGGAGGAAACTTTTGGCGCAAAGGCATTCGAGATATGTCCGCCGGCCTGTGAGGTAGTTGTTGGCTTTTGTCAGCAGTTTTGCTGGGGAATTATATGGATGCCAGTTTTGTTCATACTTCTTGCTTTTCATGTGCTCAGGAGTAGTTGGTTTGTTACTAGATAGATATTGTGGATTCTAGTGATTTTCTCCTGGATTGTACTTAGGATAATAGTAGCGCAGTTGTGTATTGCGTCGTTTTTCAGTTATAGTGTAGCCACTGATTGGGTCTGGTTACTGGCCATTTTTGATATTATATTGTGCTACAATGTTTTGGCAAGTGATTAGGCATTCATTGTTACATTGTCATGTATACTGTTAGCCGGGTGCGGCTTAGTGTGTGTACCGTGTTTTCATTAAAGAGGGTCAGTACCTGTTGGCGGTGTTATGGTGAGTTTGTGTCAGCTAGTATAGTGTGGTCGTACTTCTAGCAAATGAGTCTTGCTATTGTTGTCGGTAATATATTAATATGATGATGATGATAAATCCACACTATTACTAGATCCTGACAATGGGTATACGCAATCTCCTGCACAGACTAGAATGGACACACATCACTTTAGGCTAGATGCTGTTCTAATCACTATGGTCTGGGAAATTAGAGTTAATTCCTCTGACGGCGGGTGTCTCTGCGAAATCACTACCTGGGAAAACTTGAGTTAAAGTCCTCTTATAACTGGTGAATCTGATTCCTAGGTTTCTAGTCTTTTTATATTAAAGTCCTGGTCCCTTAAGTTTCCAGTCTTACTTACTTAGTCGTTCCCCTTCTACCGTGAGGTGTAGAGGTTTGGAAGAGTGAGCGCCAGACTATCCTATCGGCTGTCTTCCTCCTGGCCTGGTTCCATTCTAGTCCTCGGTCCTTCAAAGATTGTCTAATGTTGTCCTTCTGGGTCGTCCTGGGGGTCTGGATCCCTGCTCTTTGTTTCCCATGCTTGTCATGGTAGCCGGTCTTCTCCCATTCTGCAGACATGGCCAAACCATCTTAGTTGGCACTGTTCTACTTGGGTCTGCAGGGGGTGGGATTTTAGGCCTTGACGTATCTTCTGGTTGCGGACCATGTCTCTTCTTGTTACTTCAACCACCTTCCTCAGATACCACATTTCTGAGGTTTGGATCTGGCTTTTGTGGGTTGTAGTCATTGCCCATGACTCGCATCCATATGTCAAGACTGGGACATAGGTGCAGCGGTATACAGCCATCTTCGTTTTCTTACCAACCTCTCTCTTGCTGAGGAATCCTCGATTTATGGCCTGAAAAAGTCTCCCAGCTGCTGCTTTTCGAGTGGCCAACTCTTCTTTGATGCCCCCCTTTCGGTCTATAATAGCTCCGAGATCTTTAAAGTGGTTGACCTGCTCCAGGACCTGTTCTCCCAGCTTAATCTGATGTCTTCTTTCTTCTCGTGATATCACCATGGATTTTGTTTTAGAGCTGCTTATGACCATCCCTCTCTTCTCCAGCTCTTCCTTTCAAACTTGCAGGTTGAATTGGAGATGTGCCTCTGATTTAGCAATCAGGGCAACATCATCAGCAAATGCCATCTCTGAAATACATACCAGTCTCATCTTCCAGTACCCCACTGAATACTTTCTTGTTCTCTCCTTTACATGACTTGATAACATCGTTCATGAGGAGTATGTAAAGATAAGGTGACAGGATATCACCTTGTCTTACACCAGTGGTGGTCCTGAACTCGTCTGACTTATGGTTTGCTGTTCCTTCCGGTTCTTCGAATCAAACCAATAGTCAGCTCTTAGCACTAGAGGGGTAAAAGTGTTCTGATTTAAAAAACATCCCCCGCGTGTTTCACAATATTACATTTAATATCAAAACGCGTGACCGCTTTCGGCGATGACTTAATATTCTTCTGGTGACATCTACCTGCCTCTTCCCAACCTTGTGACTATGTTTTCCTGGCGTAATGTCTTCCGCCAACCTGTCTACCCTCTGCCAACTTATCTGCAATCATGATACAAAGAGAACACAGATGAGACGATTATCACATTATCGCCTTTATCTGCGTGCCTCCGTCAGACAGATGTCTAGTCAGACAATGTTGTTTTCTTCCATCGTATGCACCACACAAGCTTGTGTCAACACGATCCTCAGCTTTTCACTGGGTTCAAATGTTGGACCAACACGTTTCCAAAAGTGGTCAGACTGGTTCACAGAGATAAGCTGGTGACCGATCTAATGACTGGGTATTGTTACGATAATAGCACAGTTCCCTTGCCGTAAAGTAAACAAATCTGCGTGCAGCGTGAAACAGATAATTATAGTCCCATATCAGATACTTCCGTAGGGGAGTGAAGTGTTAGAGACTTCCCTCTACTGATCCAACAAAAAGGAGTAAAAATAATGAAAGAATTGCAAAAGAATTGCCAAATAATAAGCGAATGAGTGAGAGGAAGAGAAAAATGAAGAAAAAAGTGACTAGGACGGAGTGGACGTGAGATCGCACAAACCGTATCGTCACATGGATGAAGGATGAAGTTTACAAAAGAAAGTGTATACACGAGACGAATTACTCGCTCCCATATTAAATGCGATTGACTGCATAAAGGAACGTACAGATCAACTCAGACGAGCAAAGTGTCATCCTCTCAGACGGGTTACAAAGTGCATTGATGTTGACGGTGAAATTTTCGAACATTTATTTTAAACTTAACATACTTGTAATAAATTTTTCTTAAAAACAATAAATACCTCTTTACTTTCAATGCTTTTACAGCTGTTCATTCAAAACAGTTGTATCTCGGAAACCGTTCGGAATGAGACACATGTTCATATGTACTTTAAAAAAAATTAGAATGACCGATACTAAGACCTCCCAAAGCATTGACCTCTCCTCCTAGGACACCCTGTATAAATACAAATACACAGGAAATCCCACCATGTGTTAGCTGATTTAAATTAGTAAGTATTTTCAGATCATATGAACGCTAAACTTGAAATGTCAAAGTTCACTTATTTTAAAATGGCACTAGCGTTCTAATCTAACCTGCAGACTTCTGACTATGCTGAAAGACGTGTGCCTTGCCAAAAAAAGGCAAACACCAACGAAATCTCAACCTAAAAAAAAAAATTAAAATAACCATTACTCATACACGTGAAACGTGCACATAAAAGTGTTGATACATATACGAGGTAGCTTCAAAAATTTGTATATTGTATAGAAATAAGTAACAATACCATTATTTACACTACATTTCCTTCAAAATAGTTCCCTTCGGCAACTACACACGTTTGCCAACGTCCATACAGCTGTTGGAAACATTCCTGGAACCCATTCTTTGACACCTCTATCAGCTGCTTTATTGCATTAGCGATAACGTCCTCAGTATCCTTGAATCTGTGGCCTTTCAGTGCCGATTTTAGTCGAGGGAACAAGAAAAAAAATCAAGCAATTCCAGGTCGGGAAAATATGGAGGATGTTCCAGGGCAGTCACTTTGTGCATTGCGAGGTACTGCTTCACAAGTAGCGATCGATGTGCTGGCGCATCGTCATGCAGCAGAACCCAACTGTTTGTTCTCCATTTTTCTGGGTGTTTCCTTCTGGTTGCATCTCTTAGAGGACGGAGGATATCAACGTACACTTCCTTGTTAACCGTTCGGCCTTCAGGAATAAATTCATTGTAGACAATACCATGGGAATAAAAAAAAACTTCCAACATAACTTTTCCTTTGCTCTTGTCCAAAGAAAATTTCTGTGTCCGGGGAGATGAGGGTGATTTCCATTCAGAGGATTGACGTTTTTTCTCGTCTCCTGTGATTATGTTGTTGAGAAAATTTGCTATCTTGATCAGCCACAGTGATTAGGTCTCCTGCCAGTGTCAATCTCGTTTCTTTCTATTCAGGAGCTAACATTTTGGGAACCATGCGTTGACAAAGACGGTGCATGTGCAGTTCATTGTGGAGAATACTGTGGCAACTTCCAACTGATATTCCAACTTCTGAGGCTATTTTCTTTACACTAAGTCTTCTGTCAACACGAACAACGTTCCGAACAGGCTCAATGTTTTCATTGTTTATCGAGGTAGGCGGTCGTCCGCTACGTGGATCATCATCGACACTAACACGACCTTCACGGAAACGCTTGTGCCACTCAAAAACTTGCGATTTCTTCATTGCGGTATCACCATATGCTTTACTAAGCAAGGTTACTGTCTCTGAGGGTGACTTTTCAAGCAAAACACAAAATTTGACATTTGTACGTTGTTCAATCGTGGACATTTTCAACTACGACGATGATACGTACACACCACACAAACAAACTTCTGTAACTTCTGTTCGAGAGTAAATGTGAAGGTTACATCAGCCATGTCGTTTCCTCAAGGTCACTACCAACTTATAAAGCTGTAATCTCTTGACATTATCACTCATTTAAACATGAGTCGACTATTCCAGGAACTTTTTGAAGCTACCTCGTATATGTTTACACTTATTTATAACGGTGTAGAAGGGCAACTGAAAATAAAATATATGTCCTTCTCCCCGCCCCCCTTCCAATTGCATTTTAAAAAATTGTGCTAATTTTTAATTGTTTTATTGACTGCACTGGATTTCGCCGCCTCAAAAAATTTTTTTTTCTCGCCAAAGTTCGCCTAATAATAAAGCCGGCCTGCTGGCAACATAGAAGTTTTGATATGGACTGGTTATGATGCGGCATTGTTTGCAACATATAGTCTAATGGGGATTGTGTTTGAATTCAGACGTATTTATCCAGTTCTGATTAATATTCTTAAGATCGCCAGCGGTATAAAATGTCAGAAGTAATTAAGTTTTTGATCTATGGATCATGAAATATTGTCCCAACATGAAGACTGAAAGTAGTACCGTGAATATTGTGTAAGAATAATGCAGATAGTCAATAATGTTTGAGGGACATGATATGAGACATGACATGTTGTTGTTTTGAAAAAGGTGATGGGTGGAGAGCGGGCACTTAACAACTGACCATTATTGCCTCTTCTCGTTCGATCTTGGTCTACCCTGTTCAACCTGAACATTGGTTATAATTGGGGTATTTAGTGTCATTTGTTAATACTAATTTTGTATTAAATTTAAATAACTACTGTCTTTTGCAGTTGCTGGTTTTAATTTATATTAGTATTTGTCATTTTATTTTCAGTTTTGTATTGTATATAGATAACTATTGTCCTTTGCATTTGGTTTGGTTTTAACTTGTATCAGTATTTGTTCTTTTTGAGTTGGTGTTTTTTTTAAACCTCGTTGTCTTTCCTTGTCCTGTGAGTAGTTAGTAAGTCTTCTAACTTTTCAGTTTTTGTGTGTGTGTGTTTTATTTTTTATTAATGATTTGTTAGTTTTTGTTGCTAAATTCCTGTTGGTTGAATGTCTTTTCTGAAGCATTATTTTTGTTATTATTACCAGTATTGTCACTGTTATTTACCTTATATATTTTCCTTTGTTTTATGTATATATCGTTTAAGTATTGTTTGGGCTTTCCCTGGGGCATCTATCTATACTTAAAACCTTATCACCTGTCATGGCTATATTGTATACTAAAGTATGTTTTTAATTCTAGCCTCTGTTGATCGTATTTTCTACAGTGGATCAGGTAGTGGTCTATGTCATTTTCTTCCTGACATTCTTGGCAGTGTGGTTCCTCTATCATAAAGTATGCTGCACCAAGACGGAGACGCCACAGCTTTTTGTTCGAGGGTACCTTTAGTTCTTCTCTGCCTGGCACGTCCTTGTTGGTTCTTTCAGCAGTTTGAACGCCTGTCTGGCTATTCTACTGTTCTTCCATGTTGTCTTCCACTCCTTTATAGTTATTTTCACTTGGCTCTTGATCTCCGACCTTCCCATTCCTGCTCTTATATTGTTTTTGAGACATGACATACAAATGGTATTATTGATATAGTGTCTCAGTAGATGATGATAGTTTTACTGCCCTGGATTAGTGATGAACTTGTCCGCCAATGTTGTGCTGGGTTGTAAGATATCAAATTATTATCGTAAACCATAGTCAGACTGTTATTTGAAAATATTGACGTTATTTGACGTTCTTAACTTCAAGTTTCTTTTTTACACAGACAGGGGTGTCAGCCCTGCTAAACCCACAACCTGGAGGACCAGGGTGTCTGCTTTAGTTTGACCCCTACCAACGCAAACCTGTCCAGCTTGGTAGAACCTTCCAGGAGTAAAACTCCCGCTGGCATAGCTCTGGGGATAATCAGAGTACGCAAACCGCCATACCTCGACACAGGTATTGACACCTGTGATGGCAAAAAAGAAACGAAGTTACGGAAACGACAACAAATGAACAAACTTTCCAGTAAAACTACCTGGCATAGCTCTGAGGATAATCAGAGTATGCAAGCCGCCATATCTCGACAAGATATTGACTCCTTGTTAAGTTCTTTTCACGTGGGAGTTAAGTGTTTGAGATTCTCACATGTGGGTCTAGTCTTTTATAGACGCACATGTGAGCACATCTAAAGTAATTATATGTTTAATTATTTGCGTGCCGTCGTGCACGATATTTGAACAGAATAGCGCGGCTTGCTGCGTCGATCTGTTGTCATCGAGCTATGATGCTTGAGGCAGTCCGATATATTTTCCGTCCAAGATAGACGTGAGTTTTGTGTACCTGCCCTAAGTCAAGGGAGGACACACGCTTGTTAATATATTTATGAATTGAAACATGAGGAAGCTATTTCTTGAAGAACCTTGCCAAGAATCCTTCCCGTATTATATTTAGCCAAAAAAAAGGCTCGTTTTTATGTCTCACGCCTCAGAGACTTGCAAACCTGTATGTTACGGCAGAGTTTCAGCTGAACTCAATATGTCCAGCTGCTAGTGCGACCCTCTGACATCAGGAGCAGATTAAGATGTCAGAATAACATATAAGATGAACTTTCCATTCGACAGTGTCCTGTATTCTGTCAAGCCGTTGACCTTGATGCTATAACGACCAGCGCTGTCAATCAACGACCATATGAATACTTACTTAATGATGATGTATTTTCTGCAATGAAACGTACTTTTATGAATTGTTACTACCTGCCTATGATGTATGTACCTCGTCTAAAATAAACTGTGTCGTAAATTATCGTCAAACAATGGGTCCAGCCTGCTTGACTTACCAGTTGGTCAGCTTTATGACGCAGTCGTTGCTGTTGCGTTGACATTGTCCTCATCATCATTAACGACCCCCTAACATTCGCTTTATTATAAACACGTCGGCCCCTAACAGTAAGCCCGACAGTTCTGACATCACCCTTGTCTGCAGTACCAGCAATCAACACCAAAACCACACGGTAACACACCTGTGATGGCAAAAAAGAATCGAAGTTACGGAAACGACATCAAATGAACAAACTTTGCTGCGGAACGGACATCTGGAGTCTGAGGCTCGTATAACTGTCAGTGATGAAAGCCGAAAGGAAGCCACTGACACGAGAACGGACGTCCTGACCGCAAAACGTGAAACAAGAATAGGATTTTGGAATGTCAGGACAATGAACGAGACGGGAAAACTAAAACAGGTCACAGCGGAAATGAGAAACTATAGATTACATTTTCAAGGGGTAAGCGATGGCAGATGGACAGGGACAGGAAAAGTTAAAACAGCAACAAGAGAAACAGTACTTTACTCTGGCAGAGAGGATGTACAGCGCAATGAAGGTGTAGCCATTATTCTACAGAAGAGAATAGAAAGGTCATTATTGGAATGGAAATCCATCAACTTCAATTTCTTTTTGCAGTTGTTGATATAATTCATCCTTGACCTCTTTGTCGCTGTCATTTGTTGGTGCGTAGCATTGTATTATTGTCGTGTTGATGAATCTCCCACAAATTATCATGGGAATCACCAAATGGCCGGGACAGAAACCAGATAGACCACATGATGATTAATGGTAGATGGAGACATCAATGGTACTTATACATTGTAGCGATATGGCAGCTTGTGTACCATGACAATCCCCAGAGCTATGCCACTGGGAGATTTACTCCTGGTAGGTTCAACCAAGCTGGGCTGGTCTGCGTGGGTAGGGGTCAGACAAAAGCTGGTACCCTGGTCCTCCAGGTTGGGGGTTTTAGCATAGGGCCTACACCCCTGTCTATGTAAAAAATCGCACATGTTACGGAAACGGAAACAATTTTGATGTGGGACGGACATCCGGAGTCTCAGGCTCGTATGACTGACAGTGGTGAAAGCCGAAAGGAGTCCATTAGCATGAAAACGGATGCCCTGACCGCAAAACACGAAACCAGAATTGGTTTTTGGAACGTCAGAACAATGAATGAGGCAGGAAAGCTGAGACAAATCACAGCAGAGATGAGGAACTACAAATTACATATCCTGGGAATAAGCGAGAGCAGATGGACAGGGATGGGGAGAATAAAAACAGCTACAGTGGAAACCGTACTTTATTCTGGTAGAGAGGATGGTCAGCACAGTCAAGGTGTAGCCATTATCCCGAAGAAAGGAATGGAAAAGTCTTTACTGGAATGGAAACCCATCAACAACAGACTGATAAGAGCAAGACTGAGAGGGAGCATCAACAAACGACAGAGATGAAGAGATCAAGGACGAGTTCTATCAACAGGTATAAAAGGAAATGGAAACTGCACCCAGGTACGAACCTATTATAGTAATGGGAGACCTAGATGCGAAAGTTGGAACACACAATAATTATAACGAAAGAGTAATGTGGAAATGCGGCAGTGGAACAGTAAATGAGAATGGGGACACATTAATAAGCTTCTGCAGTATTAACAACCTGGTCATTGGAGGAACACTTTTTCCACACAAAGAAGTGCACAAGTTAACATGGGAATCACCAAACGGACGAGACAAAAACCAGATAGATCACATAATGATCAATGGCAGATGGAGACATGCACTACAAGACGTGAAAGTAAGAAGAGGCGCAGATGTGGGAAGTGATCATCACCTAGTAGTAGCAAGACTGAAGGTGAAAATCAGAGCTGCTGGACCAATTGCAGTCAAACAGAAAAGATATAACATCACGAAACTTAAGGACCCCCGCACCAGAAAAGCTTTCGTGGTCGACGTAAAGAGACGATATCAGATTACCAGAAGCCAGGAAAGAACAGAGGCCGATGATGTCAACCAGAAATTCAACACCATCTAAAAAATATACAAGGAAAGCAGCAAGTCATGCTTGGGATTCTAGGAAAGAAAGAGCCAAGACTGGATAACACCAGAAACGCTAAACACCATAGCAAAGAGAAAGGAAATGAAAAGAAAGAAAACAGAAGCTGAGTCTCCCAGGTTAAAGGCAATATATCACATGATGATGATGATGATGTCAGTGTAACTGGATATCGAGCATATGTTGTAATGATGATGATGATGCTATCAGTGTAATACAGTCATCAAGCGTATATTGTACTGATGATGATGATGTCAGTATAATACAGCTATCAAGCATATGTTGTAATGATGATGGTGATTATTACGCTGATGATGCACGCCATATGACAATATGACTCAGGGCACATCTCTAAATGAGTTAAAAAGTATCCATACAGTAGGCAATTAATCAAATAAATTAAAGTTACATGTTGTAAAAAAATGTACACACATCCGCCACGTATGTCAGAAAAAAAGAACAATCACTCTGGGTTAAAAAGAATTCCCTCCCCATAAAAATCAGTTACATAGTTACACTTCCAGTGGGAAAATTCTTTTTTTAGTGAAACAAGTCAGATATATGTACACTTCGTGACTAAGAAGCCTGGGCCGCTGATTCTGCATGAAATTAACTTCTGCGTTATACTTTATTAGACACTTATGGATAAAATATATGATAAATGCTTAAGAACCCCACGTTTTTTGTCAATTTGATGTTACATTTTTTGACTGCTGCCTATAAACTCCTTGAAAAATTATTTGTGGGTTTTTTGTGCATTAAAAGCGTGTGTTTAAAATATTTTTTTTATATTTTCTTCGTTTTAGTGTTAGAGAAATTATGATTTTTTTAAAGTTAGTTGCTTATCCTTTACAGGACGTGGCAATCAACCCCAGCTTTTATTGGCTGTTTGTGATTTTTCTAGGCAATTTTTTTCATTCAGTAGTTTGCCATTGCTTTCTGAACGGTACGGCGCTTATACCATTGTTAAAAATCCACACAAAGCGATTTGCTACCAAACCGCCTGCAGCAGGTTTCGAACCTGGTATATCTGGATTATGAAACTGCGTTCATATCCATTAGGCCACAGACGATTTTTTACTTATTGTAAATCTGGTCTAAAATTTCTTAAGCGATCCATTTCTTTTAGAGCGTCAATATTACATGGCCCTGTGAAAGTTAATTTGGTGCAATCAATTTCTTCAATTTGAAGGCCATCTAGAGATCGAATTCGACTTTCCCTTGATTCATAATTTTATAATTTTGATTGTTTCCCTTGATTTAGCTAGACACATGTTTGAGTCTTGCCCTGTTTTACGCATAGACAAAAATAAAGCACACCACGTACTCTTGAATTTTTTATTAACTTGATTATGGCCCCTGATTTGTTTACATTTCTTTACAAAAAATGTTAATTACTCATAATGTCATAATTACAATATAAATTATTAAATAATTGACTGATTATTGTATTGTCATCGGGAATACACAACTATGCCAAGTTTCACTATTGCTCATCAGGAAGTGATTGAAAAATCGATTGCAATATTTGAAAGTGACATGATAGTGACATACAAGTGAAGTTAAATAAAAGCGTGTAAAAAAACAGTAACAAGTTATCACCATCGCGACTACAGTCTGATGAGATAAAGACAAACATTTAGCAAGTGGAATCAACTGTGTGTGTGCGCGCGCGTGCTTGTGTGTGTGGGTGGCGAGAGGAATAAAATGTAAATGCTATTATTTGAGTACTGCAAAGGTTGGACCCTGTCTGGTGCTGGAACACAGCACATGAAACGGGAGATCTTTGTTGTAAAAACCTGATTAATTAAATACTATTTTACTTAAAAGATTATTATGTCTGCACTAGTTAACGCACCGTTAACAATTTTGCCAACGAGCTGGATCTTCGATACATAACCCTAATCAGGTGCAAGACAAAATGCAAATACTTGATGACAGCTTGTGGATATAAGGAGAAAACGAAGATGATGAGAGTAAATGCAGGAAACGATAACAAAACTGCACTTGAAGAAACGTCACTACAAGAATCGTTCATATACCGTGTTTGCAATATAGACAGTTGGAGGAACAGACAACGATATCAAAATAAGAATACCTGCTGGCTAGAGGAGCTTTCATTGTATTGGGACATATATGGAGATCAAAAGAAGTAAAGTCCTACATACAAGTCAGAATCTTCAATTAAAATGTCAAGACAGTCCTATTAAATGGCTCTGAGCATGTAGAACAACAAAAAAAAAAACAACAATCAGAAAGCCTCAGATTTTCATAAATGGGTAAAAAAAAAAGAAAGAAAGATAGTCTCATAGTAGATACTGAAGTGTTAGAGACTTCACCGTGATAGGTTGAGCTTCCAGAGGCGGGGTAACCAGCTCTCTTCCTGGCTGCCTTTAATTTTCCTAACCCAACAGCAGAGTCAGGTATCCATTTACAACTGGG